>BDUI01002123.1:16888-46236 GCA_002335545.1 Apodemus speciosus | reverse complement strand
CTCTTATGGGATGGTTTCTTCCTTCCTTCCTTCCTTCCTTCCTTCCTTCCTTCCTTCCTTCCTTCCTTCCTCCCTTCCTCCCTTCCTTCCTTCCTTCTTTCTTTCCTTCCTTTTCTTTCCTTCTTTCTTTTCTTCTTTCCTTCCTTCTTTCTTTCCTTCCTTCTTTCTTTCCTTCTTTCTTTTCTTCTTTCCTTCCTTTCCTTCCTTCCTTCCTTCCTCCCTCCCTTCCTCCCTTCCTTCCTTCCTTCTTTCTTTCCTTCCTTTTCTTTCCTTCTTTCTTTTCTTCTTTCCTTCCTTTCCTTCCTTCCTTCTTTCTTTCCTTCCTTCTTTCTTTCCTTCTTTCTTTTCTTCTTTCCTTCCTTTCCTTCCTTCCTTTCCTTCCTTCCTTCCTTCCTTCCTATATAAATTGTTTGAAGATGTGCCTTGGATGACAGATAATTTGAAAGAAGATTAAATTCTAAAGTTTATTTTTTTTTTTTTTTTCTGTTTGGCCTGAGTCCCTTCTGTGGCCTCTGGGAAGTGGGGCTTCTGGGCTCTTTCAGTTTCTGGAGGCTTCTACTGTCAGTGCCACAGTCCGGCTAGCCTAGCAAATGGCAGCTAGACTATCACAAAGACCCATGTAGCTGAATTTGCACAAATGTCATCGTCAGGGGCCTGGGAATAAGAACAGACCCAAAGCCAGAGCAGCTATCTCTCGAGCTCCACACAGCGGGGCACACGGCAAAGCTTGGTTCTTAACACACTTGTCACACCAGCCGAAGTTGCAGGTCCACCTGTGTTAGACCACCCGGAACTGAGATCACGGCRCCCAGAGGAATCCCTTGAGGACCTCCACCCTCTGTCGTGTGTACCCCTCACACAGTGAACTGGAGGGCAAAGCCCTCTTACTGGCATGGATGACAGGCAGGCTGTCTTTTATTGTAGGCTTCAGGAATGGGGAGAAAGCTTCCCTAGCGCGTAGTTAATCTCAGATGTTACTCAGATGAGCTTGAGTAACCTGGGAACCCCGTTACTAGAGAACAGAGTTGCTGAATGAAGGTCTGTTGATGCCATGATGTTCTCTTTATATGAGGGAGGAGACATGCAAGTACACCCGCAGCTCCCCTGTGCCCTCAGCAGTGAAATGACCAAGAACTTGTCTGCAGGCCCACACTGACCTGTTTACTGTCCTTACAGAAGCCATGGAGGAAGGTTCAGCCTGCCCCCCCAGCAGCACTGTGTTCCAGCAGGAAGAACAGAACGGGGTTACCTACCGGATCCCAGCCCTGCTCTACATCCCTCCCACCCGCACCTTCCTGGCCTTTGCAGAGAAGCGCACCTCATACAGAGATGAGGACGCCGCCTACCTGGTGCTCAGACGAGGGGTGATGAAGGGGCGCTCTGTACAGGTGACTCATCCCAGCTATGGGCATGGGTGTCTGTTGGGAATTGGTTCTAAGCCTCAAAGGCTTTGTCACTTATCCTAAGTCATGTATCTATAATCCAGCAGCAAAAACTCAAACTCAGGCCYGAGCTCCCAAGGCCTCTGTGGTTCATTCAGACCATGTGGCCCACCTTTTGTCCCTAAGCCCTGGTAAAACCTCCCAAGGAAGGAAGCACGGTTTGCTCAGCTTTGCTGAGTGCTTCATCCCTAAATCTGCCTGCTTTCCTACCTCTTACAGTCTGAGCTTCATATCCAAAGTGAGCGCTTTGCCACGGCGCAGTGACAACCACGTGACTGCTGAGTCCTAGCCTTGCTTTAAATGGCAGTGGTTCCCAATTCCTTCCGAGGATTTTGTACTTTGGGGACTTACCAGTTCTTTACTGTATCTCATTAGGTCTTCTCAGTAGCTTGGCAGATCAGACTCGACAGAGGCCCAGCCCTGTGGCCCGACAGAGCCTGTGGCCTAGCTGTTGCATTTTCTCCAGGACAGGCATCACCCGTGTTCATGGCGCATCTCTCTCGGGAGCGGCCAGTGAGCTCCCAAGCAAGGGCTTTGCTTGTTCTGTTTTCCCCATTGTCCAGGAGTCCCACAGTTCCCACGTCTCTCGTCACTGCCTTGACTTTCATTCTTTACTCAACTGTAGACTTTTGAAATTAGGAAACACATTTCTCAATATAGAAATCTGATTTCATTAGCAGCTTCTAGCTTAGCAGCGAGGGACATAGCTTTACTCAGTGTCCTAGTTAGGACTACCGACTCTTGCTGTGATGAAACACCATGACCAAAGCAACCTGGGGGAGAATAGGGTTCATTTCGTCCTACATTTCCAGGTAACAGTCCAGCACTGAGAAAAGTCAGGGCAGGAACTCAAACAGGGCAGGAACCTGGAATCAGGAGCTGACGCAGGGGCCATGGAGGGGTGCTGCTGACTGGCTTACTCAGCCTGCTTTCTAATGGGCTGGGCTATCACCTCTCAATCACTGATTAAGAAAATGCCTTACAGCTGGATCTTATGGAAATGTTTTCTCAACTGAGCTCCCCTCCTTTCAGATAACTCTAGCTTGTATCAGGTTGACATAGAACTAGCCAGGGCAGTCAGTGTACCCCGTTGGATTGCTGAACTTGGGTCCTCAAGTGTTCTCTGCTTTATCACTTACAGGCTGTAATGGATAATGTGAACTGCCTAGTAAGAACTCTACACTAGACTTCTCTCACGGTGGTCTCTTTTCATAATACTCCATATGAAGATCTTAATCATTGACAGTAAATTGCATGCTTTAAATGAGATAGTCTCTACTTCTAACTATACATTGGTCTTGTGCCCGCCTTCTTGAGCAGTCATTCTATGCATAGCACAAAGTCCCTTTTGTAGAGAGTCACTCCTCGAAGAACTTAGAAGTACCTCACGGCCCCGACGGCTTCTTTTCTCTGGGCTGGAAAGCTCTCTTACTCCTTTTAGTGGCAGGBTTGATTTGGCATCTGGTCTCTTGAAAACTGCAACCTGAGGACCTGTCTGGACTGTCAGGATTCTGGTGAGCATACCAGGCACGCCCAGCATGGGCGTGGCTCCTAGAGCAGAACCCCATGGGAGGCATAGGCGGGCCTAGCCCAGCAGGTACCTGCTAAGGCCTGGCACCTGGAGCACGGTTACTGGGCCATGTCGACTAACATTTGATAGACCCACCCGTATCACTACATATGAACAAAGGGCCATTTTCCCCATTAAGCACAACCTCATGTGTTGGGATGCTTACTATTATAAACAAAGCTACCATGAAATACCATCTATGAAATGTTTATGAAGAAAAGAGGTTTATTTATCTTGCTAGTGAGCTGCTCTGTGCTTTTTCTCTCCGTGTCCTCGAGGTGCTAGAATCCACCCCAGGGTCCTGTGTATGCTGGGCACGCACTCTGTCCCATTCTGCACCCCGAGAAGCTGTCTTCAGACACACCAGAAGAGGGCATCAGACCTCATTATAGATGGTTGCTGGGATTTGAACTCAGGACCTCTGGAAAAGCAGTCAGTGCTCTTAACTGCTGAGCCATCTCTCCAGCCCCCAGCCTTTTATTTAATGGATATATATATCTTGGGGTAATTTTCCAGACTCGAGCGTCCTGCGAAAGGACATATGTATCTGTACATAAGAACTCAGCCCTTATACTTCAATCCATATATAAAGGAGCCTATTTATCCACTTTTTTTAAACCAACAATTACCAAACTTTATAATGTAAAACATTGTTAGTTGAAAATGCTATTAATTTAATTCCAATTAATGATTAATGTGTGAAGTTAAATGTATTTTTTCCCTCCTCCTATAAATGTCTGATTTTGCTCTTTGCCTTTTCTGTTGGGGTTCTAGAAATTTACCACATTCTGCGTGGGGAGCTCCAGCCTTTCTTGTGGTGTGTAACCAGGCAGTATCTCCCTCACTCCTTTCGCAGCTCCTCTGTTACTCTCCATTTGGCCAAGGAGGAAATGCCTGGATAGTGATGGTGCAGGCCTGGGGCAGGGCTCTCTGGCTCTGTTGGAGTCTTTCGCGAGCGTGGCTTTCTCCTTTCGCACCATAGGGCAGGAAGAGAAAAGCTCTTCAGTCCTCAACTCCCAGCTTTGCCTGGACCGTCCCTCTTTGATCCATTGTTTATGTTTCAGCGTCTGCTTTTGTATTACATTTTATTCTCTCCCCCCCTCCCCGCTCCCCCCTCTGTCTCTGTGTCTGTCTGTCTGTCTCTCTGTGTACATGTGTCACAATGCATGTCTGGTGACCAAAGGACAACTTGAAAGTCCTTGCTTCTCTCCTTCTACCACTGGGTCCCAGAGATCAGACTCAGGTCACCAAGCTTGGCGCCAAGCATCTTTGCTCTCAGCCTTCTCACTGGCCCCGCCTTTTTTGTTTGTTTCTGTAAACTTTTATTGGCTGCTTTCACATGCCAGGTGCTGGAGATACAAATGTACATAATCTGGGTATTGTTCAAAACGCTCATAGTCTAAAAGGGGAGACAGTTACCAAAACTATGGATAGTGTCACATAGCTGCTCTGAGCTGTTAAAGAAGTTTCAAGGAAGGCTTCTGTACTGGCTGGTTTTGTGTGTCAACTTGACACAGGTTGGAGTTATCACAGAGGAAGGAGCTTCAGTTGGGGAAATGCCTCCATGAGATCCAACTGTGGGGCATTTTCTCAATTAGTGATCAAGGCCACAGGGCCCCTTGTGGGTAGTACCATCCCTGGACTGGTAGTCTTGGGTTCTATAAGAAAAGCAGGCTGAGCAAGCCAGGGGAAGCAAGCCAGTAAGAAACATCCCTCCATGGCCTCTGCATCATCTCCTGCTTCCTGACCTGCTTGAGTTCCAGTCCTGACTTCTTTTGGTGATGAATAGCTGTGTGGAAGTATAAGCTGAATAAACCCTTTCCTCCCAACTTGCTTCTTGGTCATGATGTTTGTGCAGGAATAGAAACCCTAAGACAGCTTCCCAGAGGAGGTGGCACTGGAGTTGGGTATCGGAGAATGATTTTAAAGTCTAGAAGATGCAAAGAACCCTCTTTAGAGAGCACAGCTTTTATATTATCTAGCATTTTCATTTTTCAGATTTAAAGCCACCTTGTAATAGCTGCAAAGTTAGTGATTATTTGGGCCTTCAAGATGCTGTCCATTTCAATGTCCTATATTGTTTGAAAAAAGAACTGATGCTTTTAATGAGCCTCTTGTCTTCATATTAGTAACTCACTTTCACTGTCTCCTTCTCCTTCCCTTGACTAGTGGGGCCCCCAACGGCCACTGACGGAGGCCACATTGCCTGGGCATCGCACCATGAACCCTTGTCCTCTGTGGGAGAAAAATACTGGCCGTGTGTACCTGTTTTTCATCTGTGTGCGGGGCCATGTTACTGAGAGGTGCCAGATTATGTGGGGCAAGAATGCCGCCCGTCTCTGCTTCCTTTCCAGTGAGGATGCTGGGTGCTCCTGGGGTGAAGTGAAAGACTTGACTGAGGAAGTCATTGGCTCAGAGATGAAGCGCTGGGCCACGTTTGCTGTGGGCCCAGGCCATGGCATCCAGCTGCGCTCGGGGAGGCTGGTCATCCCCGCCTATGCTTACTGTATCTCACACTGGTTCCTCTGCTTCCCATGTTCAGTCAAGCCCCATTCTGTGATGATCTACAGTGATGACCTAGGAGTCACATGGCACCATGGCCAGTTCATTGGGCCCCAGGTGACAGTGGAGTGCCAAGTGGCAGAAGTGGCTGGGAAGGCTGGCGACCCTGTGCTCTACTGCAGCGCCCGCACAGCAAACAGATTCCGAGCAGAGGCTTTTAGCACTGACAATGGTGGCTGCTTTCAGAAGCCAACCCTGAACCCACAACTCTATGAGCCTCGCAGGGGCTGCCAAGGTAGTGTAGTGAGCTTCCGGCCTTTGAAGATGCCAAACGTTCGTCAAGACTCAAGTGGTAAAGATGCTCCCGCTACTGAGAAATGCCCTCTGCTGGACAGTTCTCTGGAGGTGGAGGAGGGAGCCGGAACAGCATCAGGAACATGGCTCTTTTACTCACATCCAACTAGTAAGAAGAAGAGAATTAACCTAGGCATCTACTACAACCAGAACCCTTTGGACGTGAACCGCTGGTCCCGCCCGTGGATCTTGAATTGTGGGCCCAGTGGCTATTCTGATCTGGCTGTTGTGGAAGAACAGGGCTTGTTGGCATGTTTGTTTGAGTGTGGGAAGAAGCATGTGTATGAGCGGATTGACTTTTGTCTGTTTTCAGACCAAGAGGTCCTGAGCTGTGGAGACCATCCTAGCCCTAGTAGTGACTAAAGTCAAATCAAGACAGATGGGTGAGGCCCAGCTTTCCACCGAAAGGAATGGCAGCTACAGCCAGCATAGCAGAGGTCTCTGATGTCTAGAGAAAAATCTAAAAACTAATAATCTGCTCCTTGGATTTTTTTTTCCACTTTTCCCTTCAGTGAGCATCGTGAAAATTGTGCCATAGCTTACACAACAAGGCTCTTGAACTGGGAGTTCGGAGAAGATTGGTGTGGGATCTCTTCTCTTCCCTTTAAAAGGAGAGGCTGTGGGCTCACTCCTGTTCCACAAACCCTGGATTCCGATCTTGAATGGAAGCCACAGACTTGTCTTTTCAAATGATTCACTGCTCACCTGAGTATTAAGTGATGTGTGGGTGCTTTGAAAACATTTACTAGGGAGAAAATGAGAAACCCGTGCCAGCTGCCCTCAAGGGTTGATAATGGTGCTTATTGCATTTGATGCCATTTCCTCTGTTAAAGATGAATCTTGAGTCAGAGGTTCTTGGCTTACTTCAACTGCATCCACCCATTTCCAGGTGAGCATTCAAACACTGCTGAACAGTCAGCCAAAATGAGAGCTAAGTGTGTGCTAGCCTGGTTCCAGGCTAGTCACAATGCTTCCTGGAGCTGGGCTTTTATCTAATGCCAGGAGCCATCTAGGAGAGGCAAAAAGCTAGCAGGTGATCTTCCTGAGATGGTTTCACCGTGGACCGTGAACCATGATGGATGAGCCCTTCCAGGCAAGGGCAGAGGGACAACATTGTAAGAAAGATAAAGATTCCTAGTATTAACATGCCTTTCCTGTTGTGTGTGTGTGTGTGTGTGTGTGTGTGTGTGTGTGTGTGTACATTGTCTTGTAGTGATGCTATATAGACAAATAGATGGTTTCTTAATTCTTAATGATGATCCTATAAGAATTCTTAGAATTATACTAGTAATTATTAAGCCCTTTATAATAGGATTGCCATTAAAGCCCTCTCTGATATGAAAACTGCAGTGAGAACTCTGCTAGTCTTCATGTGTCATGAGTTAATTACTTGTGAGATAGAAAGCAAGCATTTACAACTTAGAACATATTTCTTAGAGCTGTAAAACAATTAACCAAAGGTCGTAAAAGGGTATGAAAAATTTGTTGTAAGTGCTAGGACAGAAAATAAAATATTGACTGGGTTTATCTATACCAAACTTCATTGTTAACTTAGACATAAGAGTTATGGTTTTTTAACTTTCAGTGAACCTGTGGAGCTAGTGACAGAAAAGAAATGTCTATTTAGATAACTATTCTTAATGGAAATACATGTAAACATCTCTGTTGCAAACTTCTTTTTGAATTTATATTTAAGCTTGCAGTGAATGTTTGAATTAGACACCATGTGAGCATGTATTCTGAGAAAATAAAGAACTAAGAATGAGCAACTCAGAATGTAAGAGAAGGTAGAGAAGAGTGAGATAGTTTTAATCTATCTTTCTTCCTGCCCCCCATCTTTTTTTTCTCTTAGAAATAAGGACTAGAATCCCTTTTTAAAGTGTCTCTTTTCTTTTTCATCTAAAAAGTGACTTTCCCTAGCTGACAAGGAGTTAAATTAACTGTCAGTTTTAGGTGCTCAACCTGTGGAGAAATAAACAAAGGATCTCTTTTAAGGGACAGGTGTCAACTTGCCAAGAGGCCTTCTTGCCAGAGGCAACCTCTGGCCTCAAGAGTAACTTAAAGTCAAGATAGGTAAGTGTTATTATAGAAAGCACACAGTCTCTCACAAGACCAAGTCTTGTGCTCACCCACCCCCCAACACACACACACTAATGCTCTTTTCTCTTTACCCTCTGCTACTTTCAAGAGAGAACCAGAGATCCAGAGTTGGTCTCCAGCAATCTAGGTTGGGCCTGGTCTTGCATTGTAAGATGTCCCAAGCCTAAAGCCAAGCTGTGACATGTGGGGTTCTCATTTTACGAGTATTTCCCTTTTGTCCCTGATTGGATTTCTGTGACTAACACTCCTCCAGGACTCCAAGCAAGATGCTGAGCTCATAATGTTCTGAGTGTGTCTTACCTGGCTCTATGATGCCAGTTCCAGGCACATCACTGTATCATAAACACTGCCATAACGTAGAACAAAGTTCTCAACCTGTGGGTCATGACTGCTTTCACAGAGGCCACCTAAGACCATCAGAAAATAAAATTGACAACAGTACCAAAATTACAGTTATGAAGTAGCAATGAAACTTATTTTATGGCTGGGGGTCACCACAATATGAGGACCTATATTAAAGGGTCGCAGCATAAGGAAGGTTAAGAATTGACTTAGAGCAAATAAATATGCTTAAAGGTCTTCATTCTATTGATTAATGATTTTTTTTGAGATAGGGTTTCTTTGTGTAGGCCTGGCTGTCCTGGAGCTTGCTTTTTAAGCCAATATGGCCTCAAACTCACGGAGATCCACCTGGCTCTGCCTCCTGAACGCTGAGATTAAAGACATGTGCCACCACCACCCAGCAAGTAATGATCTTAACTGCTAAGGAAACTGACATGGTCTTCGTTTTTGTATCTATTGATAGTTCATAATCAACATTTTTCAAAAAGTAAATTTGAACCAATTTATTCTTTTCAGAGAACTCTTTAGAAAATGTAGTTTTGTAGTTTCATACATGGTTGTTAATCAGAGAGAGGGAAACAAAGCCAGGACTACAGTGGCTGGTTTGAGAGCAAGAGATCCCCATGAGCCTGTATGTGAAGAGTCTGGTGGTGCTATGACCACTGACTGCAGCTTCTGGTCTGGCCACTGCATATCTTACTGTGTTTTCAAAAGACTGAAATTACTGTCAAACTGGCTGAAGAGCCCTGGGTGTTCCAGTAAGAAGGTGATGCTTTTAAGTTCACTGCTGATGTTACAGCATGCATGCCAGTGGGCCGTTTAGCTGCTGTTGGACTTCAGCTAATTCAGTACAGCTCTTTAAATTCTCTCAGCGAGTCCATATGCTCTCTGAAATTCACTTTAGGAAAGGCTTCAAGTAAGCATAGCAGTTTTCATAAGACCGAGATGCTCCTAAGGACAAAAGTAACATCCAGAGAATACTAGCTTATCTTTGCAGTAGTTTTGCAATAACTTTTTATATAATCATTTAAACCAAGAAATCTGACCTCTTTTATTTTTGCATTTTTGTTACATGGGTCCATGCTGGGAGCTGTGGGGTTGTGACGAATACTCAAATCTCTACAAGCCTTGATGGTTCCATTTGTTTAACTCACCTAAGATTTTAACCAAGACTCAGTAAACATTTAATTAATAGCAAATTTTTATAAGCTACCTTAGACATAAATACCCATTCCAACATCAGTAACATTGATCCTTTGAATGTTCCAATCACTGTAAATAGTTTAGTCGACATGGTTACTCCGATTATAAGTCACTGTTATAGCAAAGTGGGCACAAAACCCCACAGCCTGAACACGTGCTTAACTCGCCACCTCAAGGCAGAGAGAGGGCTGTGGGGATACCAGATTGACCGGGGGGGGGGGCTCAGAAGAGCTTAGCAGTGTGGAGAGCAGAGCAGGAAGCCACCTTTATCCACTGTCTTCATTGTCCTCAGCATGGGCAGCATTTGATGGCTGAATGTTGACAATGAGGTAATGAAGGGAAGAAGGCAGGGCCCCTGACAGGCACTCCCAGGTGTCAGTACCTGGTGAGAGGCTACAACCTGTCTGTGGCAGTGTGTGTCACATGACACTTACTCTCAGAATCTCAGGCTAGTGGAGTTGCTTTCCAACCTCTGAGAGTCTGCTTTTACAAAAACAATTATTTATTTTTTTTATTTACTTTTATTTCATGCTTCTCCCTTAAGGGGGTTCGTGATCTCATTTCTCATTCTCTTTCCAGTTGTTGATAACAAAGCCTATCTTTATGGTGACTCTGGATCTTGGAAAGCAGGTTCTGAGGCTGGAGAGATAGCTCTCCAGTTTACTCACTATGTATTGTGTGGAAGTCTGTGTGAGGGTGTCTGATTAGAAACAGTTGTGAGATGCCATGTGGGTACTTGGAATTGAACCTAGGTCCTCTTGAAGATCAGCCAGTGTTCTTAACCTTAGAGTCAACTCTCCAKCCCCAGAACCTGCTTTCCAAGACCCACAGTCATCCTAAAGGTAGACTTTGTTATCAACTGGAAAGAGAATAAGGAATGAGAAAATGGACCCCTTTAAGGGGAAAAGCATAGGTGTGGATGGCAGGAAAGGCAGATGCAGTGCCAGCCAAGCAGCCTGTAGGCACCAGGCAGCTCTGGCAGCCACAGACTGGAGGGAAATCTTGTTTTATACAACAATGTCTCTGCCACTCTTCATTGCTGGGTCAATCTCTGGAGCTGTATGTAGTAGCCAAGTCTGAGCTTCTATATGCAATTTGGATGGTTCTCCTTTCATTCCAAACACACACACACACACACACACACACACACACACACACACACACACACACACACAGAGAGAGAGAGAGAGAGAGAGAGAGAGAGACTGCATTATTATCCCAACCTACAGATGAAGATTCAGCTATGTGTGAATACAGAAAACAAGCCTCACCAGGCCTAATGCAGCCTTCACCAGTTACCCAAGCTACTGGTACTTTGATCTTGAATTTCCCCATCTCAAGAACAGAACAGTGACCCACAAATTGTTGTTGCATATGAACTTTTCAGTTCAAGGCACTGTAATAAAATCACAGCAGGATGAACTAAGATGCAAAAGGATTATTATGTTCTGTACATATTAATTAGTGCTGGAAATTAATACAGCATCAATAGTTAGTCCTTAACCAGCTGTTTCCCAAATAACCACATGAAGACTTTTTAATATTTCAAACTTAGGCCTAGCTGGGCAGACTCTCAACTAGCTCTATACGTTAACCCAACCACTTAGTCATATAGTCCCCTAGTGTGGTCCATAGTCACATCTGTCCCCTCCCGGCTTCCTTCCTCCCAGAGTTCCTTTCTTGCTTTCAGGAAGTCCCACCTTCCACTTCTTGCCCAGCTAATTGACCATCGGATTTTTGTTGAAGTCAGAAGGTAGGTGAGGAAGGACAGAGATACAATTTCGCACAGTGTACCCAACATCTCCCCCTTTTAGTCCAATCAAGGGTTTTTATCTCATGAAAAAACTATATGCAATAAGAAAAATTACAAAAACTACCAGGAAAGAATTACATTCACAATATTCAGTCCATTTTATTTGACAATCTTTGAAGAAAGAACTCTACTATTTATCCTATCTTGATGAGTTCGATTCTAACTCACTTTCTAACCTAATTTTCATTACCAACCTAAAAACACGTGTTTATATTTTCCTACAACCTCCATAAGGCATCTTCTGGACTTTTTAACCTTCATTTACAATCTTTAAAACATCTCCTTAGACCCTAAAACATTTTCTTAGATCCTTCACAACTTAAAATTATAGCAAGACTGTGATTATCTAGTCTTCATCCCCATCAGAGACTTGTAAGGAAAAAAATCTGAGTATGCAGGAAGTGCAGGCAAGCATTTCCAAAATTATAGAAATGACAGCCAACTGTCTGCCTGGACAGCTACCCAATGCTCTAAAACATCGGAGCATCATCTTCAGCCTTCTGGACTAGGATATCTCACAGATACTTTGTGAAACAGGAATTATGAAGGACTTTCTTACCCTGTATTGGCAGAGCTTGGCAGTCAACGTCCCTGCATCCATTTGTCCTTTCTGTACAGCATTCTGTCTGCAGATAAAGTTAGGGCATTTTCTTTGCCTGTGACTAGCTTGCCACAAACGAAGCCATCTCCAAATGGATGGAGATCCTTTAATGCTCATCTTCTTCCAAAGTGTTTCGAGGAGCTGACATATCTCAATGTCAAAAAAGCCTCAAATTAAAAAAAAAAAGAATCTTTAAATGCAATATTCTGTGAGTTTCTAAAGTTTTTGAAGACCATCTATTTACAGCATATCTGTGCAAGCAAACATTGCTTTTTTTCTTTTTACTCTCTGTTTAACCTAGAATGTATATTTTGTGATAATCCAGACTTGTATCTGACATAACCATGAGTTTGATTGTCTAACTATAAACTTGTATTTCTTAACCATCCCTAATAGTTTGCAATAGAAATTATAAAAGGACTGGAATTAAACCTGGCATTTTCAAATGAGCTGCAAGGCACATCTATATAAGAGTTGAAACATACATATGTTATATTGTAACAAAATTAATCTTAAATTTTGTATCAATATACAAAGATTCGTACCAACGAAAATCTTAAATCTGTATCAACATACAAAATTTCATACCAGTATAATAAAAAAAACCTTATTTGAGAATTTCAATAGCTCTTAAATTGAAGAGTAGACTCAATAATCTTACCCGTTTATTCTATTGTTTCTATATGATAATTCTATATTTCCCCCCTTTCTTCTCAACCCCTTTCCTTTATCTAGGAAAGATAAAAGATAAGAAGAATAGAGAAAAGGAAAGGAAAGATATAACTCCCTGAGTCTAAGCTCCCTATTTTGTTTCCTCTCTGTCCAAGACCATAATTACTTGTAATCATCCCCCTTCAAATGACAACATACCTTTAACTCAAAATGGCCCAAACCAACCATCCCAAAATAAGAGACTGGGATGATGATCTTCTTATAATTGCTTCCTGTTGAATTGGGGCAAAGACTTTCTTTGGGTGGGGCAAAGGAAATTGGGAAAATAGCTAACTCAAAAGAAAGCTAGCAAGCATCATTTGTTGTTCAAACTCTGTGTGCTTAGAAAGTTTGGACTTAAGTTCTGACTGCATCAGTCTGGATAAGACTGGAGGAATTGAAGTCATCTGGGATCAGCATCCTTTCCTGGAGCTGTTCTGGAAGCAGACTCTTGAGGACATGGTCTCAGAGCAATCTGAGGCAGGATCGGGAGTCCTAGCATCCTTGAGGGTGGATCCTGTTAGGACTAATTCCTTGGTTGTTATTTTCTGTGAAAATACAAGCTTTTACAAGTAATATGCAGTTCTGTGTTAATATATGTAAGGAATGTGCAAGGTGTGCAAGTCTCTAATGATTCTTTGCTCTTTCTTTGAGCAGGTGAAAATATCTGTGTGTCCTAAGTTAGTTTGATTACATAACCAAACTGCAATAAAAGTCTCCATTCAGGTCATTCATGAAAGGATGGTGTGTAATAATAACCCATGAGCATTCTGTAGCCAACAAGAATATGTCCAAGTCAGTTTCAGAGTTGTTTCAACAGAGGGCTTAGCATTATACATTACCGGGTCATTTGGGCCTTGTGATTTCCTCCTTTCTTTCTGCAGCCAAGATCTTCAGGAGACTTCCCTCTATAAAATCTGCTTATTATTTTGGGTGGAATCCAAAGCCCCCTTTCCCTTTCTGTTGACACAAACAAAAAAGTCCCTCTCCCCACATGATGTATTTTTTTGTCCCACAGTTTGAAGTCATTATAAGTATAGACTGATCCAATCAATCTACTCCATTTTGAGCTCTCTCAAAGAGGAAGTACAATGTCACTATCACCACTGGCAACGTAACCATTTTCATATTAATAAATCAGAACAAGACTGTATGGAGTCCAAATATCCTTTTCTACAATGACATATGTTTATTATTATTTATTGAGATAAGGTTTCTCTGAGTAGCCCAGGCTGTCCTGGATTTGCTCTGTAGCCCAGGCTGGCCTTGAACTCACAAGGAACCTACCTACCTGTCTTTGTCTCCCAAGTACTGGGATCAAAGGCATGAGTTTATTTAGTATCTATGTACCCTTGAAAACATTTATGTCAATTTTTATCTCCTTTTCCTTTCTCTGAAGATTACTTTTTATAGGATATATCTATGTATTTTTTCATTTAATTTAACGTTCTTCCCTGTGTTCGATTTTATTTAAACGCCTTTCCACCTTTCCATCTCCCCCCACCTCCAGACAGGGTTTCTCTGTGTAGCCCTGGCTGTCCTGGAACTCACTCTGTAGACAAGGCTGACCTCGAACTCAGAAATCCACCTGCCTCTGCCTCCCAAGTGCTGGGATTAAAGGCGTGTGCCTGGCTTATGCCTTTCCATCTTAATGCCCAAACAAACCCTCAAGCATATTGTACTTGCTCAGAGGTCTTGGCCTGGGTTATGTATTTCGTGCCATTTGTTCTCCTGTGGGAGCACCATATTCCAAGGAGACAGGCTGGCTGCTCAGAGTGGCATGGTACATCACTCATGTTTGCTCTCATGAGCATAGCTTTTCTTTAGCTTCTGTATAAAAGCAACACAACTCTGTTTCAACCCCAATTCTGGGTCCTTACATTGACTAGTAGAATATATTATTCCTAGAGCAAAATGCCTTTTGGCAACAGAAAAAACATTCCCTTTCTAGATGAAATTATAACCATACCTTATGTGGATAACATTTTATGTGTGTGTGTGTGTGTGTGTGTGTTACATGCATAACATATATCCTTTATCTTGTTAAGGATATATTATTTATTACTAAGCAGAGGCTTACATAGACTAACCCTATCCCCAATCTTGTCAGTAGGGGGTCCCACCCAGACTTCATTGTGTAGACCTCGCTAGTCTAGAGTTTGCAGAGATCTGCCCGTCTCCGTCTCCTGTGTGCTGTGATTAAAAGCATGTGCCATCACTGGCCTGGTCAACTATTTCACCTCAATTTGAAATTGTTTTAACTCTTTAATTTAGAAAACAACAAGTTTTGAACTGTAGTGACATTCTGAATTTACTTAAAATCTTTACAAATCTCCTATGTTTTAGTAATGCCAACCCCACCCCCCCCCAAAAAAAAATCCTATTTCCCACTATTAGGGAAAAACAAAAGCATTCAAACAAAAATCAAACAAAGAAACAAGAAAACTCTAAGTTTTGGTCCAGATGTGTTCTCTCATGCGGTAGCATTGAGGTCTTGCCTGTTAGTCCTTAAAAGTTGGGTGCTCCTGCATGGTATTGGGGGGTCCTTAGCAGAAAGAGCTGACTAGCATCTCATAGCCAGAGAGCTCTGAGCTCCTGCTGCTGTCCACTTCCTTTTCTCTGTCAGGGAGCCGCTTTCCTACTCTATTTCTTTTGCTTGTAATTTAGCATCCCATCTCTGGGTTTCCCCCTTCCTAGTGTGTTTTATTCTGAACTTCCTCAGAGAGGGCACAGAAGACTGTGATCATTCATGAACGTGTTGTCACTAGTTCCATGACGACAACTAAGACAGAACTGTACAAGTTCCAAGTACCTTCTGCTGTAGTGGTTTCCATTTTCTAACGTGGAAAATACTTTTCCCTTTAATTTCTGACTCTCTCCTTCAGGATTTCAATTCACCGATTTTAAACTTCATAGCTTACCAGTTCACATACCTAGGGCTTTTTCTTTTGTACCTTGTGCTGTTGCTAGGCCCGCCCTAGGGTTCAGATAGCTCAGGGCTCCTGGTTCCACCTTAGGACAGCCCCGGCCAGGCCGGTCCAACCCTTGGTCCCTCTGTGCTGCCTCAGGCCACAGCATCAGACAGAACTCTGTCTAACGAGCTTTAAATTGTGCTGTGCTTGGGAGAAGTCTCAGGTATTGTGTCCTCGGCCTTGGTCTGCTTTCTTCTTTCTTAAAATACACCAGAACTTTTGTCAGCCTAACCTGACTTTTACCTGGCCTTTTTAGGCTGTAGGTTTGGATTCTAATTCCTGTAAGTTGGGCACTATTTGCAAATTAAATGATTATTAAGTTCTGTATATATTAATTAATGCTGGAGATTAATATAGCATCAGTTATTCCTTAACCAGCATTTCAACAAATAATGACACAAAGACTTTGAATATTTCAAAGCTTAGGCCTAGCTGGGCAGACTCTCAGCCAGCTCACCTAAGTTAACCTAACCACCCAGCCCCATCCACGCGGCTAGGCAGAGCTTCCAGGCCCGCAGTCACGTCTGTCCCTTCCCATGTCTCCTGATGAAAACACCTTCCTCCTCAGAGTTCCTTTCTCTCTCCCAGGAAACCCCACCTTACACTTCCTTCCCAATTAATTGACCATCAGATTTTTATTAAAGTCAATCAGGGAATACCTTAGGTAAGTGAGAAAGGACAGAGACTGTTTCACACAGTGTACCCCAACACCAAGATGGAGTCTGAACTGTCTGACCCTGTATGTACATATGAATCACCTGGAGGGTTGCTAAAAACAATTTCCACTCCCCCACCCTCTGTCACACCTCCTTCTGGAGAATGGAATTTAGGAAATCTGGGGTAAATCTCTTCTCTCGAGGGCCCGAGACTTAAGTTTTTGGGAGTCAAATCATTGGCAAATTGTTCTTCCAGCTCTACTGTGTGCTGGTTTAAAGGCGTCTGTGTTGAAAATGAAGGCCGTGGAGTCTAGTTTGTGACACCCCCGTCGTTCTGCACCTTATTTCTGAGGTAGAAGCTCCCACTCGACCTGAACTTTACTGATTGACTGGGTTGGCTTGCCAGTGAGTTCCAAGGACCCTCCCGTGTGTCCGCCCAGGGCGGGGTCACCGGTGCACACGTTCTTCCCAGCTTTCTGTTGTTGTTGTTGTTGTTCTGTGAGCCTGGACCTTGGTCTTCAGGTCTTTGTGGTTGTACGATAAGCACTTTACCAACTAAGCTCTCTCTCCATCTCAAGAGGGAAAGGCTCTCAAGTCTTTTGGGGTTTGTGTGGTTTTGTTTTGTTTTTGTTTTTCAAGACAGGGGTTCTCAGTATAGCCCTGCTGCTGTCTGTCCTCAAACCTGCTGTGCAGACCAGGCTGGCCTCGAACTCAGAGATCTGCCAGCCTCTGTCTTCTGAGTGCTGGCATTAAAGGTGTGTACCACCACTGCCCGGCTTAAGTCTTAATTACAGTTCCAGCTCTTTCATTTCTCTCCTCGCTGTCTCTATTCTTTAATTTTCAGGATTTGGGCAGTGCATTGAACTCTAGACGCACCTTCCCTCCTCTGAAAAGCAGTGTTAACCTCTTGGCTGATGAGAGGACCTCAGACGTTCTTTATGAAGCGTTCAGGGTAGAGCCATGGGGCGCTTACTCTCCAGTCCCTGCCTGGGTCCTGCTCTTGTCTCTGGTAGGGATAGGGGCCCTGTGACTGTCCATGGGCATGAGGCCATGAGAGGGCTCTCTTTTGTGTCTGAGAGAACTAAGGTGACCCACTAAGGACCCCAGACTTTGGGACAAGGGAGAGGCAGAGGCAGGAGGCGAAGGCAGGAGGCTTTTCATGTCTTATCAGGAGTGCCCTGTCACCAGAGCCCATCTGCCCCTGCAGTGCCCTATC
The DNA here is from genome assembly GCA_002335545.1 of Apodemus speciosus. Lineage (NCBI taxonomy): Eukaryota > Metazoa > Chordata > Mammalia > Rodentia > Muridae > Apodemus > Apodemus speciosus. The sequence continues at coordinate 28,754 of BDUI01002123.1, read as the reverse complement.
ACTGTCCCCGCCCATTCTGTATTCGAGCTAGCTTCTCTGCCAATGGGACATTTCTCTCTCATTTTTATCTATTACTGTAATGCCATACATGTGTGTGGGTGTACAAGTCACAGATGTACAGAGTCAGAGGAAACCTGTAGAGTGAGTTCTCTCCTCCCACTCTTACAAATTCCCAGAGGTCACACACAGGTGGTTAGGCTTGCAACGCTGTGGCCAGCCTTTGCCTGATAAGGCCTCACAGACCCAGGGGAAAGCCTTTAGTTTGGTAGCCAGGGACCCCATGTCCCTCAGCTGGTCTATCCATGCAGGCTGATGTTCCCAGGCAGGCCTCATTCCCTCTCTCTGTAGCTTTTGTCTGAACTGCCCCTTCCCCCCAATTCTCTGCTAAGAGAACCTCTTCCTTCCAGGATCTAGTTTAGGAGATGTCCTATCTGTGGGGGTACAGGCCTTGCTCCTGGATCAGGATCCCTTCTTGCCCGCCCTCACCCCGGCCCCCAGTCATATAGCATGACCTCAGTGTGAAGTGTACTGTCACTATACTTCTGTGATCTATTTTCTAGAACGAGCTCCCCAGCAGCAGGGGCCAGAGACCAGATTACATCCTGGCACTGAGTATGAGCACCGTACTTGTTGGATGCATTTGCATATGTGTGAGAATGTGGGGATGGGGGCAATTGCAGGTAAGTGGTAGGTGGCCCTATTCCCAAGTCTCCCATAGTCACCTGGACTGGATTGGAACAGAAAATTTATATTTGTCTCGCTAAAAAGGCTAGATATTAATTTATTTCCAGAAATTAGAACACGTTACTGGTAAGAATATTTTTGGACCAGCAAGTCAAAAAAAAAAAAAAAAAAAATCTGAAATCTGTAGCATCTGTAAGGCCCTGCATAGGTTTGTTCAAGGCACTACCACCATTAACCACAAGGTGGCAATCTTCCCCTAGCTCCCTGCAAGCTGCAGGCAACTCTTAAAAGTGTGCTGTCTATCCTTGGTGACAGAAGAGCAGTGCCAGTTCTTTCTKTCTTAATTGATTAATTAAGAAATTAATTAGTTTATATTTAAATACCAAATGCTGTTCTCCCTCGTAGAATTCCTCCCCTCCTTTCCCCTTCCCTTCGCCTCTGAGAGGACAGCCCTCCTCCATCTCTTCATCTTGGTGCTTTAAGTCTCTGCAGGATTAGATGCATTTTCTCCCACTGAGGCAGACATGGCAGCCCTCTGATACATATGTGCTGGGTGCCTTGGACCCCTGGGAGCTCTGGGGTCCAGGTTAGTTGACACTGCTGGTCTTCCTGTGGGGTTGCCATCGCCGTGAGAACCTTCAGTTCTTTCCCTCACTCTTCCATAGGGCTCCTGAACCTCCATCCAATGTTTGTCTGTGGGTATCTGCATCTGTCTCCGTCAGCTGCTGGCTAGAGCCTCACAGAAGGCTGCTATGTTAGACTCCTGTCTGCAAGCACAGCATAGCATCATTAATAGTGTGAGGGTCCGGTGCCTGCCCATGGAATAGGTCTCAAAATGGGCCATTCATTCAGTCTCTGTCCATCTTTGTTCCTGCATTTCTTTTATACAGGACCAAATTTGGGTCAAAAGTTTTTTAGATGGGTTGGTGTCCCCATCCCTCTACTCGGGGACTTGTCTGGCCACTGGAATTGGTCTCTTCAGGGTCCATATCCCAACAGGTAGGCATTTCTGCTAAGGTCACCTGCATTGACTCCTGGAGATTCCCCTAGGAAGCCTGTTCTTTCAAGTGCCTGAACTTTCAAAATTGCCCCGAGGCATCATTCATCAGTCTTATTGTCTCCAAGGTAAAAAAAAAAAAAGGGTACAACACACACACACACACACACACACACACACACACACACACACACACAGAGGAATGCAGGATCTGCTTCCGGTTTCATGTAAGATAGTTGGTTCGATTGACCCAGGCTTAGCTGGGAGTTAGTTGGTGGGCTTGGCTTCTCTGCACAATGTCCAGTTCCTCTTCTTCACCTGCTCATCACTAATGTGTTCAGAGGCGGGCAGCTAGGTTTTCCTTCTATTTTGCCAGATACCCAAGGCTCAGCCTTTTTTAAGGTGGTCAGCCCTACCTTGTCTGTAACCATGCTGGTCTGTGAATTCTATTATGGGGGCATGCATATTCCCCATGCATACCTACAAGGGGAAGAACATGGAGGGGCCCTCTGCACTCTTCCTGGAATTCCCTACCTTGTTCCCTTCAGTGGCATCCTGTCTCAGTCTCTCTGTTGTCTAGTGACAGCCCTGGGATGGCACTGAAAATTCCCCAGGTTCAGTTTGCTTTCTTCATGATAAGAGGTGAGGTTCCCCCTCCTGGCAGGCGTGGCAAGCACTCACAAGGATCTTGGGAGTACTGTTCTCTTACACCAGGGCATACACACAACCCTTCACACAAGGCCACCCCTGAACCCTTCTCCATCGCGAACGTGCTCAACTGAGCCTCTCCTTACAGATGTGGTCTCAGGGCCTCCTGTCCTTGGCTTTGGGCCCTCACTGAAAGTCCACAAGTATGAGACCTCAAGGGAAGTCCTACTGGGTAAATGCCATGACAACTGTCTTGCCTGACTATGACAGGGTTTACTTCAAAGAGAAGTGGATGGGGGCTTTTCCAAGGGAGACACTGCCATCGGAGCCCCTTGTCCCCACTAACAAACAGGGGTTCTGCATAGCAAAGGCTCGGGAACCATTTCTCAGGAGAACAAAAGCCCAAGGTCCCCCAATCCCCTGTTGCAGATCAGCCTGTGCCCCTCAGTAGGATAGGCCGGCTCCCTCTGAAGGCCCCGGGTTCCCTTCTGCAGGAACTGGGGCAGGGCGGGGAACAGAACAGATGTTTATGGGTACAAGCACTGTGTGGCTGTTATTTCAGGATCTCACCCTTCTCTCAGCCACACACTCCTTCCATAGTAGCTAAATCTGTAGCTTATTTTTAATATTTTCCTTTAGCATACTTTATTTGGATCTCTAATTTCATTGTCTCCTAGCAGTGATACAGGCTCAATATTATGTTTTTTCCTAACACACATTATGATAAATACATAGATGTTTTAAAAATAACAAAGRATGCTGCCAATCACCCTTGTTACCGCCAGTGAGGCRTGGGTCATGCCTGGGTGAGCTAATCCTCACAAACCTTGTAAAGTCACTGACATCATTCATATTTTACAAGAAATTGAGGCCCGGAAAGGTGAAATGACTTGGCCAAGGTCACGCCGGAGTCTTCTGATCTTGGCCCACAACCTAGGGAAGGGAGGTGCAAGGGCTTGAGGGATGCAGAGGAGAGGGGTGGGGTGGAGCTGCCAACGAGAAATGCAAGAAGGCAGAAAAGATGGAGAGGTGTGGGGATAGGAAATCCATGTCAGAAAAGCAAATGACCTGGGTCCCAATGTCCTATGCACAGTAATGGCCATGAAAATAGCTGCAGATTTGCCTGCGTTTGTGTGAGCAAGATTTATCGTGCCAGCAGCTCTGGTAATTGGGTGACGAAAGCATTGCAGCTGGGCCCGCAGGCTCGCAATTCTTTATCAGGGAGATGGGTGGGTGGGGAGTGGCCTGGAGCTCACCCGGCTGTGAAAAGACTGCCGCCCTAGAAAGAGCAGTCGGTCAGGCCTCAGAAATGTGGAGGACCTTCCTCTTTTCAATGAGGATCCCGAGAAGGGGTGACAGATTCAACCAGATGGCCACGGCACAGCAGAGGGGAGCATGTCCAGAGGAGGAGCCTGTGGTAGGAGGGGAAATCCCCTATTTGAACATTGTTGCCTTTGAGACCCCGAGCAGATGATGTCATTGCTTCAAGCCACAGCTTCCCCAGATATAGGCTGCAGATCATGGTGCTGACCCAAACTAGCAAGTTCTGAGGCTGCATGGAAATGAGAGGATCTTGTTTAGACCCACAACCTCCTGCTAGGGAACCTTCGTCCCTTTCTGCTCACCAGGTCTGCCCTTCCTGGCCTTGTAAGCTCTGAGTCCTCCTCAGATCTCCAAACCTGACGCCCAGCTACTGTGGGCTCAGCTACTGTGGGCTCAGCTACATGAACGCCAAGTGTCCCTGTAGCATGGGGAAAGGCAAAGGAGGCCACAGACTGGGGGTTCAGCCCTAAAGGAGGGAAAAGGGCAACAGAATCAATCTTGAGTCTCCCTCTGTCTCTAGTGGGTGCGGGGTTCTGGCTGGCACCTGACTCTACTCCTACCTGGCAGGACCCTCCAGTGGCAATGGGGACTGATGGAACTGGGGCAGAGAGAGAGGCAGGGCTGAGGGAAGAGAAGAGGGGACTTTGAGTCCAGGCCTGCCTCTGCTGATTTTACAAGTAGTTTTCCCTCTAAGCTTTAGTTTTCTCATCTGAAAAATAACCATGGGCTTTATTTGGATGTCTTTAACGGTAAAGAATGGAAAATTACTCAAGACAAAGTGGAGCTGGGTATGGACCTGCTGTGGGGTAAAAGAGGAGCTAAGCCTTGGAAGAGTGTAAGCACCGGGCCCTGACCTATGCTGTAAACAGTGTGAACTAGTCACAGCCCCTTCGTTTCATTATTTCATTTTATATCATTTTATTGAGACATGTAGCCTAGGATGGCCTTGAACTCACTGTGTAGCCAAGAATGATTTTGAACTTCTGATCTTTCTGCCTCTACCTCCTGAGAGCTGGACACACACACACACACACACTCGCTTTATGCAAGCTAGGAAAGCACTCTGATGTCCCCAAGCCCCATACTCCCTCTTGACAGGGAGCTTTTCTCAGATAAACAAATGGAAATGTAGCATAATGTGGTGTGAACTCAGGCCTGACTCCAGACCAAAGCTGTGAGTGGGATTGACAGGGAGCAACAGGGATTGACAGGGTGCAGCTGTCTCCCCTTCTCTCCAGCTATGTCAGATGAATTAGCTAATAGCTAGCTGACTGACCACAGACACTAACTTCATCAAGTGCTCTGTATGTGCCAGGCACTTTTCCGAGTGCTTTCCTGTGTCAGCCAGCTTTTTGTTCTTAACAATTCCATAGAGCAGATATCTCTATTTGGCAAATCCTTGTCTTACATTAAATAACTTGACCAGTCATATGAACTTGATCCCCTGGCCGCAGACCTTGAATCCCTGGCCTCTATACTGTAGTACATAATGGTTAGAAAGGAAAATCTCCCAGGCTTAAGGCACAAGAACATTTCTTCCTGCTTTCTCCGGTACTTTTTCCTCTCTACATGGTGTGATTACAAATTTCTCATATCAAGTGACCTCAATCCCATGATACTTTATAGCCACCAATACCTCTCTCTTCCCTCATCATGGCAGCTCAGTTTCTTGGGATTCACTCTGTCTATACTTGCCTCCTGCTCTTTAAACTGACCTTCATTTTCTACACCCCTACTATCTACATTTTTCTATGCTTGTATAGTTTAGATCCCTGTATTTTGAAGAGGAAAATTATTCCTTTCAATAGTCTAAAAATGTTGTCAATCAAACAAGAAATCAGCTTTATAGCTGTAAAGTGCCATGACCTCAGTAGCTTTACACACTTTTTCATCAAGAGTGACAGCAGCAAAGAGAAACTCTGAGCATGATTTAACCCAGTTGACAATGACAGTGACCCTTCATCAACTCTTCTCTAACCAGCTGGGGCACTACTTCTCTGCGCCCATGCATTTAACTATTATACCCAGCCATGGTATCATTAGTGGGTAAAAGCAGTAGCTGAGCATGCACTTGACTATTATACCCAGCCATGGTATCATTGGTGGGTAAGGGCAGTGGCTGAAGTTTCTTCCAGGTCAATAGAAAGTTCACCATTTGGTTTCACTTGGTACACATAGTTCTCACTCTTCATTGCTTAGGTAGCATTTGAGCAATGGTGGGTTGTGACTTTGTTCTTGATAAGTATAGTCATTTTTAAAATAGCAACAAAGTAAAACTCCTTTTCCCTTTGGTCTATCTGTTATACCTTTCTAGCAATCTTCATGCATTCTCATTTTTTCTTCCTCCTGCAATCATTCTTTTTTCCTTTTTTTTTCCTTTTTTATTCAGATAGGGTCTCATTATGTACTTCTGGCTGGTCTGAAATTCACTATGCAAAACAAAGTGGCTTTAAATTTACAGAGATCTTTCTGCCTCCTATGTACTGGGATTAAAGGTGTGTATCATTGTGCCTGGTTTTGTTCTTGACCTTCTTAATCTGACCATTCAGAGTTTCTGGAAAGGGTAGAATAGGAGTCACCCTTTTGTCAGGGCCAAAAGACTTACTCCAATGTCTAGAGCACAAGATAATTCGAGTCTATGAGTAGATGTTACAGACCCTTTCAACAACATCATCAGCTGTTTGGATGACACAATGCCCATAAAGGCCACTTGGAAGGTCCCCATAGGTACTGGAGTGTCTCTGCTTCACTCTTGCTTGCTGGTCCCAACAGAGATTAGTTTCTACCTTACTGGCCATGTTGTTCTCTGTCAGCTGACTTCTTGTAGCTCCCCCTCTGAGTTCTTACCCTTTGTCTTCATGCTCTGAGAGATGGAGTGCTCAGACTTGATCTTCCATCATGATAAGTGCTTCCTTTACCAATTCAGATATCTGCGACTGTCACTGACCAACAAATCCCAACTTGTCATCTGTTTCTATTGGCCAAGACATACTCAGTGTCTCCTTCCACGCCTTCTGACTTTCCTGACTTTCCTTTTTCTGACTTTCCACCCACTACCCACATTCCCACTGGCAACAGTCTGCGTGCATGCCATTCTTCCTTCCTCTGCTCTTTGCTTTCCACATCCAAACAATTAAAAACTCAGGTGGAATCTGTGCATTCTTAGGCCCTAAAAAATGGCTTTTCTTTCCAGGAAGAGAAACCTGAGCTGGACAGGTGTGGGTATTGGGATTGGATGGGTCTGTTGACATCTTTTGTCTATCACTTATTGGCTGTGTATCTTCAGGCAAGTCTTGAGTCTTTTTTGTTTGTTTGTTTTTTGTTTTGTTTTGTTTTGTTTTACAAAACGGGGGTCATAATCTACTTGAAGAATTGTTAAGTTAGAAACAGATATTAATATCTAGCACTATCCCCATTCCCCATTCCAACGAAATTTGATGACAACATTCATTAGGCTAATGATAACAATAGTATCTTTTTTTTAAAAGACTTGTTTTTATTACTTGTTTTTATTATCATGCATGCATGCTTGAGGCCAGAAGAGAGCATTATTTCCCCTGGAGATAGAGTTACAGGTAGTTGAGACTAGGGTGCTGGGAACAGAACTCTAGTTTCTGCAAGAACAGTATACACCCCTAACACCTAAGCCATCTATCGCTTCAGCCCCAATCATAGTATTTCTTGATCCACTGCCTTTTTTGCTCTATTCTAGAACAAAGTCCTCTTTCCTGGACCATTACAGCATTGGAGTTTCTACCTTCCCTCTCTTGTCCCACTTCCAAGCCAGCTTTCCAGATAGCCAGAGGGTCTATCCTAAATTTCAAACCTGGTGGGAACATAATCTGCTTAAAACTCTCCCTCCTGTTTTATGTGCCCCACGTCTCAGCCACACTTTCGGGTCTCTAAGAGCGTTTAGGCAGCTTTCCTCCCTCTGGCTGTGTTAGTTAAGCAACACTGTCTGCATCTGCCATGCTGTTCTTTCTTTCTCATTCCTCCTGGCAAATCTGTATCCTTCATGCCCARTACCAATGTCTGTGCCCAACCATGGAGCTGTGCGTTTACTTGATGTAAACCATAGCTTCAAGAGGGCTGGAGCAGGTCATGTTCTTTTGTGGGGCCCCCTGCCTGCCAGGGTGTTCATCCAGCATCTCGAAGTAGCGAGCCACTGCATCAGCAGCATCAAAACTGGAACTCAGGTCGCCATCTCCCTGGGCAGGACCCCGGAGCTGCAAGCTTACAGGGCTGGTACCCAGAGGTGGAGGCGCTCATGAGTGTGAGAGCAGCCTGAGGACATCACACTTCCTATCTTCCCATGCTGCACTGGTAAAGTGGAGAGAGGATCAAATTATCTACTCCCCATGGCCTGTGTCTCCCCATCTGACAAAATGAGAGATAAAAAATGAACAATACAAAATCCAATCTTCCTGGCACAGAGGCTGGTGAGGGTGGAGGCGGGGCTGGCGGTCCAAGCGGCTGCTCACCGAGCAGTGCATCTCATATTTATTGCCTCATAATTGAAGGCAGCCTGGAGATGTCCCGGCATTGGTCCCTGACAAGACAGATGGGGACACAGTGATTCTGAAGGAGGGAGTCAGGACACAGTCTCTCTCTCTCTCTCTCTCTCTCTCTCTCTCTCTCTCTCTCTCTCTCTCTCTCTCTCTCTCAGGAGTGCAGCTATGAGGACAGAGAGCTAGACAGCTGCTTCACAAGCCTCTGAGAGCTCACCTAGGTTCAAGGTCTTGCTTTAAAATGGTCTCTTGTGCTCACTTTGAGCCAGATGTTCTCTTCTAGGCTATGACATCAGCCTTCTATATTTCTTAAGCAGGGTATAGGAGAATAGTTCTGAGATTAAGTGAAATCTGAGGTGCTAATTTTCTGTGTGGCTTTACTTCTCTCTGTCTCTTTACCTCTCTGGGCTGTGTGCTTTTGCTTGTAAGGAGGAGAGAATGGCACCTTCTCCATGAAGACCAAGAGGGTTGGGTTGGCCTAGAATCAGATAGATTGTGCATTTTAGCAACAGCACTGGAAAAAGTCCTGCAGGAGAAGGCAAAGATGCAGTCCAAATACCAGTTTGTCATGGCTCTCAGTTGCTGTGGAAATGGTCCAAATGGCCAGGTTTGCTATCCAATGCTTTGTAAAACCTCCAGTTTTATATCTACTTCTTGTGTCAGATAGGAAGGGTTCTGGGTCTGGGAGTCAAGGTAAGGACCAGTCTTATCTTTGTGTGCCCCCTGAATGCCTCCAGGTCTTAGTTTCTCCATCTGTAAGCTTTGCATGTATGATCTATGAGCAATTAGTGTCCCCAAGCCCAAGCTAGGTGCCAGACTCTATCCTTTGTTTGAGTATGTTCTGCACCTCAGCTTCCATTGCAGTTAGGACTGCTGGGCGTCTCCATACTATTTCTCTCTTGTAGACCTTCATAGTGACCCCTTTATCTGCTCATTGCTGTCCATATTCTAGTCAGAGTGTCTGAAAACATACATCGTGGGCTGGATTTGCTGCACAGGCATTTGCTGCTGGAGACAGGAGGTTCAAAGTCACCTTTGGTGTATATTTTGTATGTTTGAGGCCATCCTGGGCTACATGAAGCTGTCTCAACAGATAACAAAAACCAAAAACCAAYCAACCAACCAACCAAACCCAGAGGCCAGAAGTACCCATGAAAGCTCCATCCCCATACCTTTCCTGTCCTTCCTCAGCCCTCAGCCAAGCTCCTTGGCACTTTTTATTTTTGAGACAGGGTCTCACTATGAGCCCTGGCTGTCCTGGAACTTCCTACAGAGACCAGGCTAGCCTTGAACTCACAGAGATCCACCTGTCTCTGCCACCTGAGTGCTGGGACTAAAGGTGTGCACCAGCATGCCGGGCTTTTGGCATGGTTTTTAAAGTCTTGTATATCTGACCCTGTGTTGTCTTTCTTTCCACTCCTGTTGCTCTGTTGGCCTCACTGACTGACCTCCATGAAGCGGTCCACAGAGGGAGCCATACTGTTGTGGAGTGATTGGTTGCCTTGTGTTAGCTTCCTTCGTGGGTACAGTCAACATGGAAGCCAGCACAGCCGGCCTGTTCAGAAAGCAAACTTGAATGCTGCCTCTGTAGCATGCATGTTGTGATATCAGAAGTCCTCTGTTCATTTCACCAACCTTTACATCACTGTTTCATCATTTTCAATAACCTTACGTCATCATTTCATTTTCTGATAGTGTTTGTAGTTTCATATAAACGTTTAATCACCTTACTGGCTTTGAGTTCAGTTTGGTTCCCCTGCCCCATTCATCTCTAGGTCAGAATTTTCCAGTGATTTCACATCATACTGGTCCCAGAAGAATTTTAGGAGGGGAGCAAAGGTTCTTTAACTAATAGTTAGGGACTCTTTTAAAGCTTTACATTAGAGGTGTGTGTGACTCTGTGTGTGTGTGTGTGTGTGTGTGTGTGTGTGTGTGTGCGTGTGCCTGTGCCCGTGCGTGTTCATGTGTGTATGGATGTGTGCACTTGAGCAAGGGGCATCTAATTCCCTGGAGCTGGTGGTGTTACAGGTTGTGAGTTGCCTCGCTTGCTGGGAGTCAAACAGAGGTCATTTGGAAGAGGAGYGCATGCTCTTAACTGCTGACCCATCCCTCTAGCCCCTTAAGATCCACCCCCCACCTCCCCACGAGCCTCTAACAGATGGGCAGCTTCAGTTAACACAGTGAAGGCCCAGAGGAGTCCTGGAGTCAGGAAAACCAGATGTTTGGCGTTGTAATTTTATTAGTATTTGACTTCCGGCACCATTTTTAAAGCAGCAGCCACTGGCAGCGTGTCACGACTCTGAGAAGGACCAAATGGAGCCTGAGGCTTTCTCTCCTCCAGTCCAGCTTCTGTGCTCGTGTGGTTTCCCACACAGATGTGCACGAGGCATGTGTGGCCAGCTCTCTTCCAGGCTTGCAGTGCAAAGATCTGGGCCAGGGGCCGCAAAGCAGGGGTGCTCAGGCAGGGCAGGATGGCTGCATGCTTGGCTAGGATGTCACAGAGAARTGTCTGCCCTGGGCCTTGAAGGGTGAGAAGAGGTGTGTGAGTGAGCACAGGATCTCCAGGAGTCGGCAGTGGTTCAGCCTGTGCCTCGGGAGCCATAAGTCAAGGAGCAGGGAATGAACAGAGATGCCTTTGGGAAGCCCAGCATGAAGAAAGGTGTGGGCCAGAGCTCTCCCACAGGAGCCCAGGAAGTGGCTCTAGGCCACTCTTCCTTAGTGCACCATGCACTAAGTATAGAGCCTGCCATCATGAGGCAGGGTCTCTTGGGTCTAATTACCAGTCAGCTCAGTCCACATATGTGGCTGCCTCTCAAGGGCTAGCTTTCCTCTGGGAACCTGCAAAATTCTTTGCTTGTCTGGAACTAGCAACTGGGGAGTGGAGAATGTGGGGACCCAGACTCCCAGGGATTCATTAGGGCCTGCCAGTGAGATCCGTTTTCCTTTCAGGGGCCAATTAAAGCAGCAGGGAGCTTAGGAGCTGGACTGCAGGGAGGTAAACACTGGCGCCTGTGCTGGAGGCAGGTCCTTCTGTCCTCAGTGGGGCTGGGTCTCTGGAGCTGGACAGACAGACTAGCCCTGAAATCATGTGGCTGCCAAGAGCACCTGGGATTGTTTCCATCCTTTAAGAGCTGCCCTGTGCGAAGCACATGTCACCATCTTAGAATCACCCTCATCTCCATGGTAACTGGATTGCACCAAGCACTAGCTAAGGGACCAAGCCCTAGGCTGGGCCTTTCCATAACCTCACCTTAACAAACAGCTATATCGAGCTAGAATTCATGTTCAGTCACCCGATTTGCCATTGGAAGAATGAATTTAGTTTTCGATATATTCATGGAATTGTATAGCCATTGTCAACGGTACTTTTATATTTTTAATATATATTTTAGCTACTTGCCCGTGTGTTTGCAGGGGTGAGGGATGTGTGCATGTGTGAATGGCGTTGCCCGTGGAGTCCAAAAGAGGGCATTGGATGGAACCCCTGGGATTGTAACAATTGCGAGTCTCCATGTGAGTGCTGGGAACCCAACTCGGATCCTCCTCAGGAGCAGGGTGTGCCTTTGACAGCTAAGCCATCTCTCCAGGCCCTGAACTACTTTTAGAACCTTTTTATGTTCCCCACCAGAGACAGTCTGCAGCCATTAACAGTCACCTCCCTCTCTCTCAACTCCCCTCAGCTCCAGGCAACAGTGACTAGCCCGTC
>BDUI01002122.1:115046-131524 GCA_002335545.1 Apodemus speciosus | reverse complement strand
CAAGTGGATCAAGGACCTCCACATAAAACCAGACACACTGAAACTAATAGAAAAGAAACTGGGGAAGACCCTTGAGGACATGAGCACATGGAAAAAGGTCCTAAACAGGACACCTATAGCTTATGCTCTAAGATCAAGAATTGACAAATGGGACCTCATAAAATTACAAAGTTTCTTTAAGGCAAAGCGCACTGTCAATAGAACAAAATGGCAACCAACAAATTGGAACAAGATCTTAACCAACCCTACATCTGACAGAGGGCTAATGATAGCCAATATATACAAAGAACTCAAGAAGGTAGACTCCAGAGAATCAAATAACCCTATTAAAAATGGGGTACAAAGCTACACAAAGAATTTTCACCTGAGGAATATCGAAAGGCTGAGAAGCACCTTAAGAAATGTTCAACATCATTAGTCATCAGGAAAATGCAAATCAAAACAATCCTGAGATTTTATCTCACACCAGTCAGAATGGCTAACATCAAAAACTCAGGAGAAAACCGATGCTGGCAAGCATATCTAGATGTAACTTAAATAAATTAATTAATGAAAAAATTGGTATTTGAAAGTGCCTAAGTTTGGGTCTCCCATAACATGCTATTGTAGAATTCAGGAAATGCCTCCGACCAGATATAATCAATAGTCATGTGATTAGAATGCTATTTCCTAGTGTATACTATGGGATTTGTCTCAAATACATTTTCACCATTTCCATGAATAGTATTTGGTCCTTGATATAAAAAGATTAATTTTCTTTTATTATTATTAATTTATTTTATGTATATGAGTACTTTGTAGCTATCTTTAAATCCTTTATAGCSAGTTGTAAGCCACCATATGGTTACTGGGAATTGAACTCATGACCTCTGGAAGAGCAGTCAGTGCTCTTAACCACCGAGCCATCTCTCCAACCCCTAGAGCTTAATACTATGGAACCTATATCTTAGTCTCCATTATTCATCAGTCTTTAGGTGACGTTTCAAAGATTGTCTAATACTTGTTTTGTGATGTATGTCTGACAAACAGAGTAAAACACAGCATGAGTGAGTTCCAGGAATGAGTCTGTGCTGAACCGGCACATAAAGGACTTGTTCTGCCTCTGTGGAGTAAATAGTTAAATGAGCTGAACTTTTCTTACCTCTCTAAATTTATCATTTGACCATAGAAGTTTATGGAAAATTGGTGTGTAAAATTGATTTATCAGAGGCACAGCTGAATATAAAACTAAGTGTTTGCTTCAGTATTTTTTAAATCAGATTTAATTTAAGCACCAGGTTTTGTAGTTCACTGATATTTCCTCTTAAATTTTCCATCCTATTCGATGGTTCAACACATTTAAACCCTGGCTTCATTTGCTGAAGGATGGCAAATCATGCTAATTAGCATGTAAGTTGAAGGGTTGTAAGCCTTTTAGTATTTTGTTTATAGCCTGGCTTTGAAACACTGACATCTTTTATGTGCTTTCTTATTTTCACTCATTACATACTTCTACCATGAGTAAAAATGCTATAAAGTCTTATTTTTCATGTTAGTTATCAACCCTGATGACTTAAGAAATGGTGCCAATTTGAAATGTCATTTGGTGATTCTAAATTATCTTGGATTAAACAATGTCTACAAATTGTTGCTTTTGTGAATCCCTAGAGAGGATTTTTATTTCATTTGTCAATGTTTTTAAAATCATTGTTCTAATATGAATGTTTAAATACTAAGAAGTTATTTTGTGGATTATTAAATTTAAAAAAATACATCAATACTTAAAATATCGATGTGTCATTAGAGATGAATAAGATATTTATGGCTTTCAACATAACTTGGTAAGGGAAGGCAACTTCTGCCATACATGATGATCTCTGTTTTATCCTCAGAAATCACAGGATAAAAAGAAAGAATTGAATACTAAAAGTTGTCCTATGACCTAGATAAACTGTGAAATGGCTGCATCAACACATATGAACACTTACAAATGAATAAATATGTAAAATAAATAAAAGTATTTAAAATATTTATGTTGGTATTAAATTCTTTTCTTAAATGTTCAATATTAACAGTGAGAAAAATATTTACTTCCTGTCAAGTTTACTAGTATGGTTTTATGGCACATACTGAGAGAATTTATAAGGTTAAATGTGCCTTTGCCAGTATCCCATTTTAATAAAACATGTATTTGTAAACCCTGTAATTGTAGGCTTAGGCAAGTCAATCAATTTTTGTCTGGAGAGAGGTGTATCTGAACATCAAACTGCCGACATTTAGGATTTTTTGCTCCATTTTAAGCCTAAAGATCAATTATTAAAATCAAACTTAAAAACTCACCCATAGCTTATCAAATTGATAACTGAAAGCTTGGTATTTTGCAAAGGGTGAAATTTATCTGATAGATTTAGTTTCTTACATGGATGCACACTGAAGCACAGTTTTGCACTTCAAAACCATGGAAAGTGCAATGCCTTTTCAGTGAAAATGTAATGGCTTTTAATCACTTTCTGATTTAAGGAGTTATCTAGCTTCGTGTCATACTGAGTTTCATTTGTTTGGGAAAGAGTAAGATTTGTAGAAATAGTTAGTTGTACAATTTCAATCTTAGTACTGAATTTAACCTCTCCTTTTTATGCATATTTGATACCTTCTGTTTCTTAAAAATCTCAAGCCTCTTTGTAGCATAGATGGGCCTCAAATTCAGAGTCTTCTTTCTTTACCCTCCTAGGCCAAATAGTATTACAGGGATATGACATGATATCAAGCACTCTTCTTTTTATTATTAACAAATCCAATGAACTAAAACTCAACATTGAACTGATATATAAGGGGGCTAGTTCTTTGGATGGAACTCTCCAACCCTTGCTACCAGATCCATCCTATTCCAATTCCACCCATCCTCTGTCTACTTACAAAACCTATTCTGTTTCTGCTTTCCAGGAACATACATGCATTTTCCCCTAGACCTCTCCTAGTTACTTAATCTCTGTGGGTCTGTGGACTGTAGCTTGATTATCCTTGAGTGAAGTAACCCAGTCTCAAAAGAATACCCAAGGCATGCACTCACTCATAAGTGGATATTAGCCTAGAATCTTGGAACACCAAAGACACAATCCACCTACCAAATGCTGTCTGAAAAGAAGGATAGAGTGGACCCAGGTTCTGGAAAGGCCCAATGCAGCAGTGTAGGGGAATACCAAAACAGGGAAGTGGGAATAGGTGAATAGGGGAACAGGGTGAGGGAAAAAGACATATGGGACATTGGGGGGGGGGGAACCAGGAAAATGGAAATGAAATGTAAATAAAGAATATATCAAAAAAAAGCTTAACCAAATACAAAGCATTTTATATCAAAAATTCCCAATAGTATTTGATCATTAATTTCAGGCCATTAAATAAAATTATCAGTGGAGGTTTTCACTTCCTAGTTTTATGTTCTACAATAAAGGCAAATTAGAGAGCATTCAGTGGCTTTGTTCTGACATGTCTCCTATAGACAAAGCTATTAATAATATATTTCCAAATGATGTGTAGCTTCCTCCACAGTGAATCTGTTACCCTTAGACACTCTCTATCTTTTTGCCCCAAAAGGACTAAATAAATCTGACAGAAAGGATCGATTGAGTTAGTGGTCATAAGTCAGTAGAGTTACCTATATCCATCTTGTCATGTGCATCACTTGTCCGTCAAAACACTTTCTCCAAAGAGTGGGACCCTTCAGGTGCTGCATTTAATATAGACCCAAAAGAGATCCAGATGTCAGTTTCTCTGATGTCAATTGATGCCCCCAAGAGGATAAGAACCATATCTGCTGTGAAATTAGCATTTCTTACTAATGAGGTAGGTCTGTATCTGAAAGAGGAGACAGAGTTCATGGTTTTTATTAATAGAGATCTTTGGCTTAAAAATAATCATGAGATGTGAAGAATGACTATCCTGGGGCATTTTTTTGAATTCTATTATGCTCAGCTATAAAGACTATGACTGAGGATGGTAGTTAAGTTTACTGGTTCAGAGAAGGAGGAAACATACAACAAAATACTGTTTCCTTACGTATTGATTCATTTTTGTGTGCAAAAATGATGTATTTGAAGGGAGATTCAAATATTTAATATACAGTACATAAGGGGCAATATTAAAGCAAATCATTATTTGTCTGAACTCATGTTTTCACAGTTTGAAATTTTCAACCCCATAGTAAATGCTCTGGGAAGAAGCCAGGGGCCACATAAAATCAGGACAAAACAAGTCTAGACCTAGTTGCTCCATGTTTTCATAAGAGCCAATGAGGGGTTCATTTTAGTGATCTCATCTAGTCCTATTCATTTCCTAAGGACTCAAAGTCTACAAGGCTCAATCAGAATATATTTTACTTATGATAATATTAACATATAATTTGAGATATTGAGATTTTGCATTAGTTTTACGGACCAACCTCATTAAAATCACAAAATTTATGAAAGATTTTTAAGAGATAAACAGGCATGAGACATACTACTATGATCCGTAAGCTAGTTTCAAGCCCATTGTGTACTGAAAATTCCATTTATACCCTCTAGTACTGATCTTTCTATATTTTTTCTATGATATTATTCAGTATAACCCATTAGAGGAGCTCTAATGAGCTAGACTGACTTCATAAAAAATACTGCCATAGAATATAAGAGAAAATAGATTATTTCACATCAGAACCATTTCCCTCCTGTGATTAAATCCTCTAAAGAATTAAAGCCCACTTGAAATTAAGTTCAAGGTCAAATCTTCTTTCTATGTTAATTTGAAGTTCAAATTGATAGTCACAAGGGTGGCTTTTCACATTTATTAACATTTTTTGTCAGATAGTATTTCAAAGATTTTCAAGGTTTCAATGCATTTTGATTTGCTCTGTGAAGTTTCACCCTGAAGTCTCTGTAATGAATATGGATATGTTTCTCCAGGATCTGGTGCTTATTGGTGATAACAGAGACTAAGTCCTCTGCCAATTAAGAACGACAGACATAGAAAGCCTTGATGTGGGCATTGTTAGTATGCTGTCAACTCATGGTTGTTCTCTGGAATGTATGCTTGTGATATTAGCTTGTAGTGGGTGATTAGAGGCCAACAAATTGAAAGTAAAAAAGCCATTTCCACCTTCTTTAAATTTAGAAAATTAACAGGAAGGCACTTCAAAGTCCTTTGGGCATTAATAAAGATACAATGCACTTTCCTTTGTGTATGTTCAAATGTCTCAGCCTATTATCATTTGATTCCTCTGTTTCTGTACTACACTGTTGTATAAACCAAACATTTGTTTTAGTTTAAACATTTTTCTCAGAGGTCTCCTCATTTCAATCTTCTATTTCATGTCTCCCAAGCTTATGCCTCAGAGTGTTAAGGAGAGTCAACATTCCTGCCACATGCTCCTTCAAGTACTATTTAATTAGGGTCTTGAAACACAATGCCATAATGATAGATTGTATAATTAATCAATGCAAAATCCAATTAATGACAGGCCGTGCTCTAAGGTGTGAATTTTGAGAGTATTTGCAAATCTCAGAAATCCAAAGCCATCTGCTGTAGTATTTGCCATTCTCTGAATGTAGGTCACAGAATGCTCTGGCCCTTATTACTCTTCCTAGAGAGCCTTGGAGTTTGGCTATTGAATGTACACACTGACCAGCATACTGGTGTTCAGGTAGAATTGAGGGGGTCCTGCTGCTTCATACCCATTTGAGCAGACATACCTAGTATTTTAAGGAAGAATATAATTTAGTTTTTATTGATATTTTTCCAATGTATGTTAAAATGTCACACTTCATGCTCACCCTCATTTACAAGATGTTTCACATCTGCTTTTTCATGGCAAGGTCAAGCTGCAGCAACCTATATTTAAGACTTCAGGTCTATTTTTTGAAATCATTTTACTATTCGATCCTGTCCTCATGTAGCTTTATTTTCATAAGACAAACAATGGTTTATAAGAAGAAGAGGCATAAAGTGTAGCTAAGCCCTAACATGAAAATGCTATGTGGCCTCTAGCTTTAGGGCTAAAATTCAAGGCTGCAGTTGTTAAAAGCTAACTACATAACAGAAAAGTAGTTGGTGTCAATATTGGCCTCTGAAACATTTCGGGCAAAGCAAACAATTTCTGCTACTGTAACTATAGCAACAACTGAATTGCTTTTCTTAGATCAGTGACACTAACACTGAATGCCCCTTTCTTGGTATCCCAAGAGCTTCAGTTCTGTCAAAATAATTTGACCCATCTAATTCTCCCCCATAAATTTCAGAGTCCTAAGCAATGTGCATGTTACTAATGCTTCAACTCCAACTTTCTCCCAATCACACTACCTACCCACTCCCTTGGAACCCCCTTCCCTATAAATCATGAAATATATAACACAAGTGTTATCAAAATAATGTATCAGACTGAGCTGGCTGTGATACAGTTATGGGCTTATGATGAATAACTGCAGAATTGGGCAAGCAACCCACCTCCACCTCGACATAATTCTTCTGAAGCCCCCAGGCAACTGCCAATTAGATAAAGTCCTGACTTCTAAGCTTCTTTTGGTTGGGAGAAAATCAGAGCTTCCCTCTGCAGGCAGGAAGCTTCACTCAGAACAGCACAGTGATCTGAAGTGTTCTTAGAATGAGATTGAACGAAGAGCAAAAAAGTGGCTCAGAGAATTTTCTCCAGGAAGAAAATTTCAGTGATTTGAATAACCATTCCCACTAAGAGAACTGGTAAACCTGTCACCGATCAGATTTTTCAGAGTGCCACATCCACAGTCAGAGACATCTCTTGACAACCTACACTTTGTCAGGGTGCTATCATTAATAGAAGACTGAAAACTGATTAAACTTAAGTTCTTGATAAACTCATATTCAGGAGTTTGTAGCTACAATTATTGCACTGCTGGGAGCTTGAGATCTAGACAGATAAGAAACAGAATGTTATTTCCAGGAGTAAACACTAAAAACGACTTCTGCATTTTCATGGTCAGATCGCTTTTTCTATCATTTTCCTTTAGCATTGTTATGTTTTATACCACTAAATGGAAACAATAGATGAACACGATAGGGACATTAACTTATGAGAATTCTGAGATGAAGGTAATATTCTCCAGAAGCCTGACTTATAAATATGTACAATAATCATTTACAGTAGGACCAGTGCAATGGCTAAGCCAAGAAAAGTGCTTTTTGCTAAACTTAAGGGCCTAATTTCAAATCTCAGTACATGGGTTTACCATGTATCGAGAAGAGTGAACCAGTTCCTACAAGTTGTCTATCTGTATCTACATTGACACTATGACAGGGCTGCATGCACATTAACAAACACACACTCAGGCAAACACAAATAAATTTGTGTATATCTTTATGAAAATTAAAAATATGCTAAGACATACACTAAGCATGTACAGAGGCCAATAGGAGCACTGAACAAAATTAAAGCACATGGCAAGGAGGTAATTTTTATAATTGTAAGCCTCATAATGATTCTTTAAATAATAATATGATAAAAGAGCACTGAATCAGAGCAAAGTCTTCATGGCTTTTCTACAAATAGCATATGAATGACAAATAGGTTAATTGATGTTCTAATACATATGCATCAGTCAATCAGTCCTACCCAAGGCTTTTGCAGGCATTCTGTGAGACACAGAAATAACATACTATATTGCATTTCCTTTGTAGTAGTTGTATGAATGCAGTTTCTGTTTCATTCTGTGGTTCAGGAATCAAGGCTCATTGTTGCTTTATATTTAAGACATATATTTTGACCAATTAGATAACAGAGGTATAAGAAGCACATCCGAGCCCTTTATGAAAAATTAATAAAAAAATTTTAGAAACTTGGTTGCACTGTCAATATTAGTCAAAATGTTAACTTAATAATGAAGCTTCTACTGAATTTGAGCATCAATTCAGAAGAATTGTCACTATTAAAAACATATTCTAGTTCATACTCTTACATAACTTCTCAGTGTATGCTGTGAAGTATAC
Source organism: Apodemus speciosus (assembly GCA_002335545.1). Taxonomy (NCBI): domain Eukaryota; kingdom Metazoa; phylum Chordata; class Mammalia; order Rodentia; family Muridae; genus Apodemus; species Apodemus speciosus. The sequence goes on along the minus strand of BDUI01002122.1, from coordinate 123,553 downwards.
TTTTGTAATTCTAAAAACACTTTGGTGACTTTATAATACAAAGTAAAAAAATAACAAAGAAAATAGCCCTTCAATATGCTAAGGAGACTAATAACCAAGTAGCAAAGACTACTGGCCAACATTAGAAAATCTGGTAAAGTTTTAATGGAACAGTGACATTTACAACAAGAATGAATTTTTCTGTATCCTGTAATGCCAAAGCTCTTTCAAGAAAACATAAAAGAGAAAAATATTATCTGTTACTTTACAGTCCACTCCTGAAAGGAACCTGACAGGATCCTTTACTTTTTCATGCATTGATTTTCATGTTTATTTTCTGTAGCCAAGGCATCCTCGAGACATGGAAGAAATCAATGTTGACATCGACCATTCGACAAATGTTTACGGAAACATTAAAGCAACAAGGGAAGTGAAAACTGCAAAGAAATTAATACAAAACATGAAAGATAACCTTTTGCTTCCGAGATGCTTTAGCCACAAAGGGAAATTGGAAGATGGGTGACATATAATTTGCAGATTAGAGAGCCCAAGGGATGCAAAGACATGCTTCCATGACCAGGCAGGTTATATAAGAGCATAAGGTAGCTAGAGGTCAGAAAGCATGGCTATTTCCATCTAAAATTATTTATTTTCTTTTTTAATGTTGTCGTATTTGGGGAAGGGCATCTATCTGGTGGCTTTTCCAGCATAGAGGTGACTTATACCTAAAGTGGTGTCCAGTCATGATGAACCATGAGATTCCATAATCTATGGAGGAGTAGAATAGGCCTGTCAGATTCATTTTGCACAGCAGATGAAGAACCATTATAAGTAGAGTTACGTGTTCTAAAAAATTAAATAAATAAAAAATGACCATGTACACCTGCAAAAGTAACAAATCCTGAATACCTGTGATTAATATGTGTTACTTCAATCTGTCCCTTTTCTAAGCTCAATGTTCCTAAAATATAACCCTTCCATGTCCAAATCAATCAAACACTGGTGCTGAATTTTTGCATCCTTTGCCAAATTCTAATTGAAACACTTATGTTAACCCACTGAAATTAGAAAAAAAATGATGCTTATTTTTAAAAGTGGAAAACTTTTATTAAGTTTTAGACAGTGCTATTGATCAAGGAGATGTCAGAGGACACTGTACTAATTGCCTTTTGAATTAGCTAGTACCTTTATAACCTCCATTCTATACTGAATAGCATACTTAAATAATATATCCAATTCTAACTCTGTGTATGTCCTATTTTATTCATGGTAAAATGATCCATTTCATCATGAATTCTGAGTTAATGAAATAACAGATGCAACAGAATGAGTATGAATATATATGATTTTTGAGTACATGTCTTTTGGGTGTGTGCTTTAGTGTGTATATGCATTGATATGTCTACGTGTACATGAAGATATGTGCAAACATGTATGTGGGCACACAAGCAAGCATTAGTGTAAGAAGTATCTTTAAGTTTCATTTATTTCTTCTGGAGTGTCCTCCAAATGCTGTACAAGATAAGACAATTGCATATGAGGAATTAATGAAAAATTTACCATCAGATTAAATTTGACTATGAGCCCAAGCAAATCAGGGCAGAATGTGTAAGAGGTAGGGACCTCCTTACTTACCATAGTAGTTTTGAATTTAACAAGTCCCTATGGATTTGGTGTCTCACAATAACACACATTCTCCTCAGCTACAGAGGTCAAAAGTATAAGATCCTGTGTCTGCATGGCAGTGTTTCTACTGGCAGTGAGAAATTGTTCCCTTGCCTCGCTGAGCTAAAATGGCACCCTCACTCCCTTGTTACGTGTCCCTCTTTTAGTCTTAAGGCCTATGTGTCCATACTTGCAACATCTTAACACTTTTGTGCCTAGATTTGGACTTTCTCATTGGTTTCTAGAAAGACCTTTCACTTGCATTGTGACCATATTAGAAGTTACCCAGGTGCTGTGACAAAAGGTCAAACCAAAGTAACCTAAGAGTAAAATAAAACCTTTCTGGTTTATTTCAGCTCATAGTTGGGACAGACTGCACTCTATTATTGTTGAGAAGAGATAGTGGTAGGAGCAGAAGACATCTGGCTGGCCCCTCTATATAGGAAGCCAGGAAGCAGAAATAAATGCTACAACTTTGCTCACTGTCTCCTTTGTATTAAGTGAGAACCATACCAAGGCATTGTAACTACAAGGCATATAGTGGGTAGCCCCTAATCTCAACTAAAATGTTTCTTAGAGATATGCTCTGAAGAGTAATTAATAGTGTTTTAAATGAAATCATATTATAATCAACAGTACCCACCACTAGGCCCTACCCCATAATCCCAGGAAATTTCTTTATCTCAAGAGCAAAACAGTAAAACTAAATCACACAGTAAAAGTATATCTTAAGATCTAAGATGATTTTACCAGGTCGAAAATCAACATTCATTAATCAACATTCAACACCAGTCATTCAAATTGCTGCCTATGTGACAGTAATTAGGGACCTGCAAACTCACAGGGAATCATATAATCACCTATGATGGGATGCAGGAGAGGCAGGGATGAAATTAGTAAGAGCCTTTCATTAAGGATCCCTATGGCATGAAGAGGAATTGGACAGAGCTCCCTGTATGCATCCTTACCAAGTTGTCCATTCATCTTAGTAGTCTGAATGAAGTATACACTTTAGGCCTATTGTCATCCCAGGTCCATCACAAATCATAATAAAATGTAATGGGAAAGTGTAGCCAAGGAAGTAACGACCATCTGTCTAATTAAGTTTTATTTCCGTTGACCTAGTTTATTTATTAAATCTAGGTCTTTTTGATCTCAGAAGCTTAGTTATAGGATTATTAGAACACAAGGTCATCTCTAATGTCTTAAAATGCAAATTCTCCAAGACTATTTCATTTTAATTTTTCATTGTGAATTTAAATGACATTTATGGTAGCCAGAGTAGAGTTGTACAAAGTCAGAATTTGAAATTCCATTATTTCCCATTGGCCTACTCTCTAGAATCTAGAAAAAAATTACTTAACATGATTTTGTGAATGCTGTACACAATTCTTTCTTTAATGCGGACATGCTTGTGGTCTAAAAGGTATAGTAGTCACTCTTTTTGAAATCTTTCATTTCATAGCATGACTTGACCTTGAATATATTTCTTTAAGACATATTTAAGTATTTCAGTCTATCTAATGAAATTCTAGATTTGCATGATATGAATCAAAAAATGAAGCTCATAAYTTTACCAACCTTTTTCATATCTTCATAATATTGGATATAATTTGTACTTAACTATAAAACTGGCATATTTTGTGAGTGTTTGCTTTTGTAATAAAATAAGTAAAGTAATCATATTTTACTTAAATAAAAGAAGTACCATAAACTGATTGTTTCATATAGGAAAAACATCTTGAGAAATGCATCTATCAGTGACTTTGTTATTGTGGAAAAACCTAGYATGTACTTACGTAGACCTACATGTTACAGGGGCTTCACTAGGAATGAGAATGTATATGTATGATAAATGATAGATGCACTGCAGGTTAGTTTATACCTGCATCCTTTTATACATGCATGCAAAGCATGTCTCATCATAACATGTCATCAGATAAAGAAATTTTAGGCTTTCACAGTCTTAAAACTCCATAACTATATATGTATACACTGGTCACTGGAGCACATGGCACATGACTATAAGGATATAACAATGAGGTTGACATCTGATAAGATTTGAGATTCTAGGGCTGGAGATATGCTCGGTAAGTTTATGGGCTCTCTATCAAAGGATGAGGACATGGATTCATAGATTAACATCCACATAAAAGCCAAACCATAGTAGATATATGTTTATCACATACACACACAGGCACACACACACACACACACACACACACACACACACACACACACGTGAAGAAAACAAAAATCATGAAGGTGGGCTTTCTTACACAATACACTAATTCAAAGTAAAACAATTGTGGTTCTGAAGAAACAACTTTGTGGAAACAAAGGGTCTTCAGAGGCCCCTGGACATGGATTTTGGTAGAAGATATGTCCATTAACGTGATGCTATACTCTATTCTTTGTATAAAGCTTGTGGGAAGATATTGTGTAACCTGATTCTGGGAGGCAGGAATGTAAGTAACAACCCAGAAGGAATCTTTTTTGTTTGTTTGTTTGCATTTGGGGATTTTATTTTAATAGCAATATTTCTCCTTTCTCTTAACTCCTTCTAAACCCTCTATATAGCTCTCCTTATCTCCCTCAAATTTAAGCGACTTTTGATGACCTAGAGTCAGAGAAAACCTATTGCCTACTTAACATCTTACTACTATATCCTTTAAGCAGCGGGATCTTCCTTTTATTCATCATTTGTTACTGCATTCATATACATACTTGTAATTATTTGCCAGATATACCCTCTTGAGTCCACATAATATTACTTGTACGCATGTTTTCAGGGCTTACACACTGAAGGTTCACATTGAAGAAGGGAGCAGAAAATTTGTAAGAACTTGATAATTAAAGACTTTGTTGTGAGATTTGTGTTTTCTAGTAACATCAGAAGATACCCCTAACACTACTAATGACACTGTTGGTACATTTGCAGACAATTCTCTGAGAGGCTACATCCAGCAGCTCACTCAGAAAGCTACAGATAGCCACAGTCAAACAGCGGATGGATCTTGGGCACTCTTATGGAAGAATAGGCAGAAGGATTCTGGGGCCTGAAAGAGCGTAAGAACTCCACAGGAAAAACAACAGAGTCAAATATTCTGGACAACTGCGGCTCTCACTGTCTGAACCACCAAGCAAAGAACATAAACGTGCTGAATGTAGGCGGACCTGCATGCATATAGCAGGTGTGTAGCTTGGTCCTCACGTGGGTCCCAAACAGTTGGAGTGGGCGTTATCCCAAAAGCTATTGCCGTATGTGGGATATGTTCTTCTAGCTGATCTGCGTTCTCTGGCCTCAGAGGGGGAAGAAGTGCCTAGCCTAGCAGAGGCTTGAAGTGCCAGGGTAGGGAGATACTCAGGGGGCCCCTAACCACTCATATGAGAAGGGGAAGAAGGAGGGGGAAGGATTGTTGGAGGGGTGAGCAGGGAAGGCCAGTGAGCAGGGTGTAAAGTGAATAGTTGAGAAAATGAGATAAAAAGAAAAGAAATTTGTTTTTCTCCAAATAGAGAATCATAATTTTACCTCTGCATTGGAAGGTCCATGTATGTGCCATATCTCTGGCAGCTATGTAAAAGGTGATATATAATCACACTAGGCTTCTATTTTAGCCGAAGATGAAAAGTGTGTTAATTGTTTGTATGTCTGGTTATTTCCAAATCAAGGCCTTGAGCCAGTTGAAGAGGTCATTCTATCTAGTTTTCTTATCCCTGGCGGATAATGGTTCTTGTCTGGAAGAATATGGTTTACTTGGTATGAGTGACTGGAATCAACCCTGCAATAAGCTTCAGTCTGCTGCTCTGAAATCTGAGCTAATATTGACTTCATGTGTATTATAAAAAAAATAAATATTCAAAGCAAATTGGTCCTAACACCTGTGGGTAACAATAATGAAGAAGGGAAGGTAGTTTGTCAGAAGAAAGTTTGTGTAGCACATACAAGCTATTAAATGGATCAACATCAGAAACACTATTAAAGAGAAGAGAATGGCAGTTAGTGTCGTGTGAGGACTAATGCTCACTTAAGTCGTGCCATGCAAAACAGTATTACATTTAGGGAAAATATTTTCATATCTCTTCATAGTCAGGGATTTCTGATCAAAAATTACCAGAAACTTACATTTGAAAATGGTTTTATTGTTAAGCTCAAAAGTGAGCCATTTGTTTATATTTTTATGCATTTTTATTATTTAGCAATTAATTTACTTGTGTCCCAAAGTGATACAAACAGTTCACAAGACCTTCATTATTCCTCCAGAATATGTTTCTTCACAGTAGGAAAATGACTCTTTTCCACCAAAAGAACCAGACAGAGTGCCCTGTAGCCATGGGCTTTTGGACTTCCAATGCTTTCTTCTTGAGCTTGAAAATGGTTCTTCTAGCTCTTTTCATTGTGCAAGGGCTCTGTTCTTGTCCTGTGTGTCTGCCTTCATGTTGCTTGGAAAGGGAGAAGAGGCTGAACAAGCCATGCCTACTGCTGTGGTAATATGTTTGACCTGTGGTAATGATACTTCTAATATGCTTTGTAGATATAATTTAAGCACTTAGATATCAAAGTCTTTTCATTCACTTAGCCATTCCTTTACATGTCTTTACTTGTGAAGTGCCATCTTAAGCATCCTGGTGTCTAAACAACGTGTCTTAACATACATCCTACATTTTGTTTTATAATGTGAGTCTCCTTGAGAAATTTTCTTTATGTAGAAAACTTTTAAGAACGCTTCATGTTGCAAACTACCAAGCTACTGAAAACTCTAATTGAAAGTGAAAGCTAATACATTACTTTACTTTCCCATATCTCATGATCTACCACTAAGAGAAACCCACAGAACACTTATTCCTTAGTCAAATGCATCTTCTTCCTTGATAGCTCCAGCTTTAGAGACACAGTGGGAGCTACCACATATAATAAGGGCAGGTTCCAGCATCAGCTCCCTGGACTCTTTGAATGAAAGCATGTCCAGAGGGAGACTATGTACATATTAAAGGAAACTGAGTCCATTCTATTGTTGGGAAAGCAGTGTGAGAGAAGTCCATACCTACATTTACAGACTCTAAGAATTATCTATGTACTCCTGCTTCCTTTTTCTTTAAATTAAAACATCACCTATTATTATTATTATTATTATTATTATTATTATTATTATTATTATTAATTCTTATTTGAATATGCTTTTGAATGATGTGTATTTTTTGTGATACCAAACTTAAGGTAGAATTTCACAGACAATCTTGTAGGCCTAATTTGGTGGTACTTTAATTAATGATGAAATAAATAACTTGGTGTATGCACTCATGCAGAGAGGAATTGCTTAATGAAAAACTATAACATTTAAAAATAATGATCACATTACCTACTCTAATTCCTTTCAACAGTGCATGCATGAACTCTTCCTTCTGTAGCTATATATAGTGTGTGGCAGAAATTATGTATCCTTTCTAGAAAAAACACATTTTAATTTTAATCTTCCTTTTTGTTAGCAAGTCTGGGCATTCTTTCCTCATTATTTTGAATTCTTTCTTAAACAATAATTTATTCTCATGATTTTTTTATTTTGAGTTTGTTGGTTATTTTTTTGTGCTTCTTGTTGTTGATACTGTTACTATCTACTCTCTGTCTGTCTCCTCTGTCCCAACTAATACCAAAATGCCTTGCCTCCTCATGTGATGAGATTTAGGCCATGTTGAGTTCCTGTCTGTATTTATGTGCTTACCTTATAAAGAAAATGAAAAAAAAAATCTAGGACTCAAAAGTATTACATTAACATGCCTTCATGTGACAGCACAGGCCATGAAGATCTGTATGGCCCTCAGTGGAAACATGTGGCTTCAGTATCAACACAGCCCCAGCTACAAAGTAACCAAAGACTCAGACATGACCTACAGCAGCAGCATGCACCATGAACTTCAACATCACCTCAGTTGCTTAATGTTCCCAGGGCCATGTTGATGTGACCCTGTATTGTCATTTGAGGCAATATTGACATCTGAGCCAGACTGCCACCAGAGACCAATTTGTCATTTGTGTCCTGTATTACTCCAGAGGCCATATTGATGCCCATGGATATGATGGTGTCTGTGGCCCATGCTATGGCAGAGGGACATGTTGGTATCCCGTGGTCTATACTGCCATCCAAGATCTCACGTATGTCCGTGGCACATGCTGATGCAGGAGACCATGTGGATGTCTATGGTCCATAGTGTCACAAGAAACCATGTGGAAATCTATTATATGAGCTTCTAATGATTGTAAAGGGTAAGGAAGCTAATTTTGCAGTGGCATCAATGACTGCAGACTCAAAATTGAGCGAGTCGTAGAAGGCTTCTGTGGCAATTCTTACTCCTTCTTCCCAAAATAAAGTGACATCCTAGATAGGAAACCATCAATCAGAATTTTTAACAACTGTGATAAAGATGTTGAAGTATAGCACTCCACAACTCAGAGCTTCTGCAGGTGTGCGGTTGAGGAAGGGTTCAGTTTTCTTGAAGGAGTTGGCTACTGGGAATTTGACCATGCTCCAGTGAGTGTATTGGCAAGAAAAATTGGGTTCTTCCTCCTCCTCCTTCTTCTTCTCCTTCTCCTTGTCCTTCGCCTTCTTTCTCCTTCTCCTTCTCCTTCTCCTCCTCCTCCTTTTCCTCATCTTCCTCCTTTTCCACTTACTCCTTCTTCTTCTTCACTTTGGTTTACCTGGGAGAATAGGGAAGTGACTATAATTGGAGTATATGTTAAGAAATTCCTAAATAGTCTAAAAAAATTTATGTTGGGAAAAAAGAAAAAAGTGTTAAATTTTTTTGAACATGTGGTAATTCATAGGCAAATAGTTATTAGTAAAGTTATTATTTTCTTAATTGGGAAG
>BDUI01002122.1:92647-103355 GCA_002335545.1 Apodemus speciosus | reverse complement strand
TATATATATATATTAGATATTAGCCCTCTATCAAATGTAGGATTGGTAAAGATCTTTTCCCAATTGGTTGGATTCCACTTTTTCCTGTTGACAGTATCCTTTGCCTTACAGAAGCATTTCCATTTTATGAGGTCTCATTGGTCTATAGTTGATCTTAGAGCATAAATCACTGGTGTTTTGCTCAGGAAATTCTCCCCTGTGTGCATGTTTTTGAGTCTCTTTCAGAATTTCTCTTCTATTAGTTTCAATGCATCTGGTTTTAGGTGGGGTCCATCATGCACTTCAACTTGAGCTTTGTACAAAGTGATAAGAAAGGATATATTTGCATTCTTCTACATGCTGACCACCAGTGGAACCAGCACTATTTGTTGAAAATGCTGTCCTTCTTACACTGGATGGTTCAAGATCCTTTGTCAAAAATCAAGTGATAATAGGTGTGTGAGTTCATTTCTGAGTCTTCAATTCTATTCCATTGATCTTCCTGTATGTTTCTGTACAAATACCATACAGGCTTAATCATGATTGCTCTGTAATATAGCTTGAAGTCAGCTAGAGTGATTCCCCCAGAAGTTCTTTTATTGTTGAGAATAGTTTTAGCTATCCTGGGTTTTGTGCTACCAAAAGTATTTGCAAATTGCTCTTTCTAATGCTATGAAGAATTGACTTGGAATTTTGACTGGCATTGCATTGAATCTGTAGATTGTTTTTGGAAAGATGGCCATTTTTACTACATTAATCCTGCCATTCCATGAACATGGGAGATCTTTTAGCCTTCTTAGATCTTTGATTTCTTTCTTAAAAGACTTGAAGTCCTTCTCATACATATCTTTCACTTCCTTGGTTGGAGTCACGCCAAGGTATTTTATGTTCTTTGTGACTATTGTGGATGGTGTCATTTCCTAATTCCTTTATCAGTCGGTTTATCCTTTGAGTAGCAGGAGGCAACTGAAATCTTTGAGTTAATTTTTTTATCCAGCCACTTTGCTGAACTTGTTCATCAGGTTTTGGAGTTCTGTGGTGGAATTTTGGGGGTCAATTAAGTATACTATCATATCATTTCAAATAGTGACATTTTGACTACTTCCTTTACAATTTGTATCCCTTTGATCTCCTTTAGTTTTTGGCTCTGACTAGGATTTCCAGTACTATATTAAATAGATAAGGAGATAGTGGACAGAATTGTCTAGTCCCTGATTTTAGCACTTCTGGTTTCTCTGCAGTTATTTTGATGTTGGCTACTGGTTTGCTGTATATTGCCTTTATTATGTTTAGATATTTGTGTTGAATTCCTGATTTTTACAAGACTTTTACCATGAAGTGGTGTTGAATTTTGTCAAATGCTTTCTTAGCATCTAATGAGATGATCATGTGGGTTTTTTCTTTGCATTTGTTTATGTAGTGTATTATTTGTATGGATTTTCATCCCTAGGATGAAGTGACTTAGTTTGAAGAGTATTGCTATTAGGTCTTCTTTGAAGGTCTGATAGAATTCTGCACTAAACCTGTCTAGTCCTGGGCTTTTTTGGGGTAATGGGACTTTTTTTATCATTTATCTGATCTGGATTTAACTTTGTTACCTAGTCTCTGTCTACAAAATTTCATCTAAATTTTCCAGTTGTGTTGCATATAGGCTTTTGTAGCAGGATCTGATGATTTTTTTTTTAAATTTCCACAGCTTATGTTCTTATGTTTCCCTTTTCATTTCTGATTTTGTTAATTTTGGTTACTGTCTCTGTGCCCTCTGGTTAGTCTGGCTAAGGGTTTTGTCTATCTTGTTTATTTTCTCAAAGAACCAGCTCCTTGTTTCGTTGAGTTTCTGTATAGTTCTTATTGTTTCCTCTTGGTTGACTTCAGCCCTGAGTTGATTGTTTCCTACTGTCTACTCCTCCTGAGAATATTAGCTTCTTTTTATTCTAGAGCTTTTAGGCGTGCTGTCAATCAGCTAGTGTATGCTCTCTCCAGTTTCCTTTTGGATGCACTCAGAGCTATGCGTTTTCCTCTTAGCACAGCTTTCATTGTGTCCCATAAATTTTGGAATGTTATTCCTTCATTTTTATTAAATTCTAAAAAGTCTTTAATTTCTTCTTTAATTTCTTGCCTGAATAAGTTATCATTGAGTAGAGTGTTGTTTAGCTCCCATGTGTATATGGGCTTTCTTTTGTTTTTGTTGTTATTGAAGACCAGCCTTATTCCATGATGATCTGATAGGATGCATCCAATAACTTCAATCTTCTTGTATCTTTTGAGCCTTATTTTGTGACCAATTATATAGTCATATAGTCAATTTTGGAGAAGGTAGCTTGAGGTGCTGAGAAGACTGTATATTCTTTTGTTTTAGGATGAAATGTTTTCCCCCCTCTCTCATCTATGACACATGATCTCTTTCCTGAGTTTTCTATCCCTAGGATTGTCTCCCTTTGTGATTTCTTTATTGTTTCTATTTTCAGTTTTTGTTCCTGGATGGTTTTGTTCAATTTCCTCTCCTGTTTGGTTGTGGTTTCCCTTAATTCTTTAAGGGATTTATGTGTTTTCTCTTTAAGGGTTTCTAGCTGTTTAGCTGTGTTCTCTGGTATTTCTTTAAAGGAATTATTTATGTTCTTCTTAAAGTCCTCTATCATCATCATGAGACATGAATTTAAATCTGAATATTGCTTTTCTGCTGTGATGGGGTATTTAGGATTTGATGTTAGTGTGACAATTGGGTTCTGATGATCCCAAGTAGCATTGGTTTCTGTTGGTTATGTTCTTGTGCTTTTCTCTTGATATCTGGTTATCTCTAGTGATACCTGCCCTTGCTTTCTTTGACTGGAGCCTCTCCCTCCTGTTAGTGTCAGAACTCCTTAGAGTCTAGCTGTCTCTGTGACCTTCTGATTCTGTGATTCTGGGATACTGTGATCTTGAGATCCTATGTGTGTCAGAGCTTCTGGGAGGGAAGCTGCCTCTGGGATCCTAAAATCCTGGGTATATTAGCTTCTTTTAGGATCTCAAGCTCCTGAGATCCTGTGTTTCAGAGCTCCTTGGAATCACGCTTTCTCTGAGTGTTGCAGGGGTTGATGGGGAGCTAGAGCCCTGGGTTTGCTTAGGGCACAGTTGCAACCTGGAAGGAACTAGTGCCTCTGTCTGGCTGGGAGGAGGTTTATTTTGGTTCTTGTGGCAGGGTGGAGGGGTGGGGGGCAGGAAGGGGGGATTTGGAGAGTAGGGAGTGGGGGGTATTGCCAGTTATGCTGGGTGTTGGGAAAGATGTTGTGGCCTCAGCTGTGATCTTGAGTATGTCAGATCTTGTGCTCCTGACTGTGTTCGATCTCCTGGAAGTGGAGCTTCCTATATGATCCTGTGATCCTGGGTGTTTCAGACCATCTCTGAATTGAATTCCCTCTGGGTGTTGTAAGAGTGGATACAGAGCCAGCAAACCAGGTCTGCTCAAGGTGCAGATTCAGACCAGAAGGAACCCTGGTTGGGTGGGGGCTCCTGTGTCTCTGGATACCAGAGGTCCCAGTTACTTTTGGTGTTGGGCCAGTTATTGTGGCCTCCTCACTCGTGATGCTGAGTGTGTTCAGAGAACCTGTGAATCAAGTTTCCTATGTAAATAATTTCTTAAAATTCCATTATAAATATCATTGACTAATTAGCCAAGATTTAATGTATCCACTATAATATCAGAACTTGATCTACTTGTACTGAAAGATATGGAAATTTTCACTGATTTAATCAATTGTCTGAGGAACATTTAAAGTTTATACAAAAATGTAAGTAGTGAACCCTTTATAAATTACCTTCTTCATTTGAACATGATAATTGAAAACTAAAGCAAAACAATAACAATTATAGTTTTCTAGTATAAAATGCAAATAGTCTAGTATTCAGTGCCCAGATTTACATAGATACTTAGTATTGAATTCACATTTATGTGAATTTGAAGTGACTATATATCTTTTATACTAGCTAGGACATTGAAATTATGAAAATTTGTATCTTTCCAAGCAGAACCCACTGAAGTTAGAAATAGAAAAAAATATTAAACCATTAAAAATGAGTGGAGAATTATCAAGTGAATTGTCTCCATTACAATACCTCATGCAGTGAGGTGAATATTATAATCATAAAAAGTTGATATTTGCAGTGAAAAGATATATCCAAGTATTTTCAAAGAGGCTTTCTAATTGTGTATGCTTTTGGCACTGGGTACTATTTTAGTTCACGTATTTCTTTTCCAAGAGTCGAGTTTCTTAGATTCTATATAARAGATGTTAATGTGGAATTTTATATTATTATTTGATATGTTTTTATATCATTGAATTACACATTTAAAATGTACAATAAAATATTTCAGAAATATTTAGAGTTGTGTGTACAAAAAAGGAAAATTCATTTCTGTTACATGTTCTATAGCTTTTCATGGTCACCTCGCAATCTCTTTCACTATTGTTCAATAGCTGAGCAAGGGCAAATATCTTACTCACTGTTCTTACACAGGATATTATCCAAGTAATATAGAAACTGGTTCATGAATAACCACATAGTTTCTGAACTCAGGAATAGCACTGTCCTATATTAATGCTAGTGACTTGGTCTTGCGTCTATAAATTCAACTTTTTCTGTAGAGTCTGTGATGTCTGTAATATGTTCTTATGTGACCTACTGTCTATGCTCATCTGCCTTCATATATATATATATAAATATATATATATATATACATATATATATATATATATGTATATATCCTACATTTCCCATGCCATGATACCACACAGCAGGTAGCCATTTGTGATGTCTTCTGCTTAGCTGAGTCATTGTGAAATTCATCCATTCTTTTGGCATGTGGCAACTCAGTCTTCTAATTACCCAATGAATATTGCATACATAAACTGCATTCTGTGTGATCTTGCATTAGATTTTGGATATTTGGTTCTCTCCACTTTTGGACTATTGTGAATATTGACATGAAAGTCATGTCTGAATCTGTGAAAAAAAATAAGTCTTCCCTTTTTTTTAGTATTAGTAATAGTCAAATTGTTCAAGCATAATAAGCCATTTTAATGTTTTCAGTAATCACCTAACTGTTTTCCAAGTAAGTTCCTTACTTTGCAGTCCCAGCAGAATTATCTAGACTATTATAACCCATCCAGCATAGGGGAAACATATTATAGATGTGCTTTGCACATCTATACTTTGTCTTCTCTTTTATTCCTAACTAAGTTTTAGATTTTGGAGGAACTGTATGTAAAAATATTTTTACCTATTATAACATTTTACTTATTTCATAGTAGAAAAGCCAAAGTTAGAACACATAATAAATTTAAAGGTGAATTCCATTAGAGTTTGTTATATTGCATAATTAACAAGTAATAGTAAGAAGACAGTAAAATGCACATGTACATGACCGCAAATGTCATATTTAGCTTCTCACTACTGGCATAAAATATATATATATAGGTTGGCCAATAGAATGGAATAAAGGACCTGGAATTTTTTTTGGATAAAGTTAGCAAAAACATGAATTAAAAGAAAGACAGCCTTATCAACAAATGGTGCTGGTAAAACTGGTTTTCTACCTTAGAAGAATGAAATTATATTCATATATTTCCCCTGGAACAAAAATCAATTCAAAATGGATTACAGACTTTAATTTAAAACCTGAAAAGCTCAAATGCCTAGAAGAAAACAAAGGGAATACTCTTTAACTCACTGGGATAGGTAAAGACTTTCTGAAGAGAACTTCAGCAGCCCCACGTATTAACAGATAGGGCATTGTGATATTTAAAAAATAGTGTGCATCAAAAGAAACTATCAGTATAGTAAACGAATGGCTCACAGAATGAGAGAAAATCTTTACCAGCTATAATTTAGACAGGAGATAATTTCCCAGACTTAGAATTAATTGCAGAAATTAAATACCAAGTAAAGAAAACAACCAATCAACAAATCAATTAATGAATTGAATAGTTTTTTAAAGAAACAAAATGGCTGAAAATGCCTAATAACTATTTTAAAAGGGTTGCATATCCATATCCATCAGAAAAATATAAAATGAAATTCCTTTGATAAGCTACTACAATCCAGTCAGAATGGCTATTATCAGGAAATCTAGAAACAAATCTAGAGTGGATGAAGGGAGAGAGAAATCTTTATCCATAGTTAGCATGAGAAAAAATTAATATTGGTATTATGGAAATCAGTTTGGAGCTTCTCAAAAAAGTAAAAATTGAACTGCTAACCAGCTATTTCACTCCACAGCATAATCCCAGAGAAGCCCTTATCTTACCATAGTGATATTTTCACCCTAATGGTTTTTTTGTTACTACTGTTTTCAAGAATTCAAGGAAATATTACCACCCTTCTTAATCATCAATAGATGAATGGCTAATGAAAATTTGGTGCATATAAAAAAGTGGAACACTATGCAATTCTAAAGAAAAATAAAATGATTAGGAGGAAAAATGCAGAATTAAGGGTGTATAATATTGAAACAAGGTTATACAGTCTCAAGTAAAAAGCCACTTATATCCTAGCTATGTGTGTGTGTGTGTGTGTGTGTGTGTGTGCAAAAAGGTACATGTGGGTCCAGTGTAACACGTAAAAAGGAGAACAAGAAACTGTAAATATTAGGAGACAAAGAAGGACAAATACAGGTAATGGACACATGAAAGAAAATGTAAAAATTATTTTCCAGTTTTAAGACTCCTATAGACTTCATTCTTTTGTAATAGCATAAAATATAATTGTTAGTAAAAATGAAAAATCCAGTGCGATATGTCGCAGAGTCAGAATATGTATTCTGACTATACAAAAGTTCACTGAGATAAATAAAAAAGAAGTATAGTCTGGCTAATCTCATTGCAAGAGGGTTTTTTGTTGTTGTTACTGTTTGTACTTTGGTTTTCAGTTTTTGGGTTTTTTTGTTATTTCTTCACAAGAAATTTATAATTATTAAAAAGACATTTCAGGTTATATTCATTATTATACCTCACAGTAATAAAATGTTATTAACCTAATATACTGAAAAGTATTCAGAGTAGTGAATATTATATTATGATAGCATTACATCTTAAAATTTATGTTTCTTTTCATTGTATTTTCCTATAAGGCATTATATCTGTTTATCCAACTCAGACATCAGATATTCTAAATATTTTTGTGCTTATGTCAAATGAATTAGTGCACTGCACTGTAAAAGAAGATTTTCTTTCATATTAGTATAATAAATTTGTGAATCATATTTGATCTCTGTTTTTATAATSCTGTTTTCTTCAAAGGATAGCAAATGCTCTTTGATCAAATAAGAAATGATCAAAGTACAAGCCCCTTTTAAATACCATGAAAGTACTGGGTAAAGTGCTTTCTTCATTCTTTCTCCTTGAGTTGTTTCTTTGATGATCCATTTTATTAAAGCTAAAAATGAAGGAAACAGATATAATGTAGAGGAGAGACCTGAAACACATAGGAATACTCATTACCAACATTATCAAGATTAAAAATACACCATTTCTACATCAAAGGCATCAGGAATCTGAGGGTCTATATTCCCTTCTCTTCAGGAGAACAGCTTTTCTTTCTTTTTGAACTCATGGCTGAGTTTTGGTATTCTTCTGAGTTGAGATCAACTTAAATTGAAATGAAAATTTTAATTTATCACTGCTAATACTGTCAGAAAAAAGTTTAGCTAATGCCTAGGAGAATTACAAAGCATAGCTTTCAGGAACTCTCCCACCACCTCAGGATATTCTGGTATATGATCCTGAATATCGTTGCTAATACAATGCAGTTCCATATTGTCTTCAAACTAAATTCAGTTAATTGAGTTTGCTAACTGTCTCTTACAAAGCTAGCTTACTTTGGATTTAGAAAGTACTTTATTGATAGGGATTGCATTGAATCTGTATATTGCTTTTGGCAAAATGGCCATTTTTACTTCATTAATCCTTCCAATCTACATGCATGGAAGATTTTTTTCATCTTCTGAGGTCTTCTTCGATTTCTTTCTTCAAAGACTTGACGTTCCTGTCATACAGTTAGAGTCACACCAACATACTTTATATTCTTTGTAGCTATTGTGAAGGGTGTCATTTCCCTAATTTCTTTCTTGGCCTGTTTATCCTTTGAGCATAGGAAGGCTAGTGATTTGCTTGAGAAACCTGAAGCAATCCCACTAAAATCGGGGGGTAGACAAGGCTGCCCTCTCTCTCCATATTTATTCAATATAGTACTTGAGGTACTAGCTAGAGCAATTCAACAGCATAAGGAAGTCAAAGGGATACAAATTGAAAATGAAGTCAAACTATCACTATTCGCAGATGATATGATAGCATACTTGAGTGACCCAAAAACTCCACCAGACAACTCCTACAGCTGATAAACAACTTCAGCAAAGTGGCTGGGTATAAAATTAACTAAAGCATCAGGAAAATGCAAATAAAAACAACCATGAGATTTCACCTCACACCAGTCAGAATGGCTAAGACCAAAATCTTAGGAGACAGCAGGTACTGGCTAGGATGTGGAGAAAAGGACCATTCCTATACTGCTGGTGGGGTTGCAAGCTGGTACAACCACTCTGGAAATCAGTCTGGTGGTTCCTCAGAAAAATGGACATGATACTTTCAGAGGACCCTGTTATACCACTCCAGAGTATTCTCCAGATGTAATAAGGACACATGCTCTACTGTGTTCACAGCAGTCATATTTATAATAGACAGAAGCTGGAAATAACCCAAATATCCCTCAATGGAGGAATGGATACAGAAAATGTGGTATATTTACACTATGGAATACTACTGAGCTATTAAAAACAATGAATTCATGAAATACTTAGGCAAGTGGATGGAACTGGAGAATGTCATCCTGAGTGAGGAGATACAATCACAAAAGAACACACATGGTATGTACTCACTGATAAGCGGATATTAGCCCAGGAACAATTCACATATCAAATGATGCCTAAGAAGGAAGGAGAGGCCTCTGGTCCTGGAAAGGCTTAATGCAGCAGTATAGGGGAATACCAGGACAAGTTAGCAGGAAAGTGTTGATGGGGAACAGTGGGAGGGAAGAGGGCTTTTGGCACTTTCGGGGAGAGGGGATCCAGGAAAGGGGAAATCATTTGAAATGTAAATAATTTTTTTACATAAAAATGTTTTTATTGTATCTAATAAAAAAAGAAAGTACTTTTATTGAGGTTTTGGCTTTATTGCTATTAAAAAAAGTCACTTAATTCTCTTCCCTAAAGAGGTATATGACTCCTCAATGTTACAGCTCACTTCCCAAAGTGATGAAATGGAAAGAGAACTGTGTGGACCATTTTGAAAGACATGTGCAAATACAGATGCTTACAGTACTGAACTGGGTTTACATTCATCTAGTGACAGACATCCAACATATGAATTTAGTGTTCAAGAATGAGATAAAAATCTACCTACTCAGTTTCTTAGAACTAATGGGAAAGTATTCCAGGTATGAAGTATCAAGTTCTAGGAAATTCTGTTATTTTTCACCCTTCAATTTGACTTTTCCTTCTTTTTTTCTTGTACCCATAACATAATATAATGCCCTCATAATTTAAATAATTATCAACAAAGCTAATTCTTCTCCTAGAATTTGGACACTCTTGGGCCCTTTTCATGACTCAAAAGTAAAATCTGGATACTTGAGACATTCTTTATTGTGCACTATCAATATGAATTAACCAGGTTAATTGAGACTGCTGGTTCTCCTGCAAGGTTGCCATCTTTCTCAGCTTCTTCCAGCTTTCCCCTAATTCAGCCACAAAGGTCAACATCTGTCCATTCCTTGTGTGTAAATATCTGCATCTGACTCTTTCAGCTTCTTGTTAGGTCTTTCAGAGGGTAGTCAGGATAGGCCCCTTTTTGTGAGTGCTCCATAGCCTCAGTAATAGTGTCAGGCCTTGGGACCTCCCTTTGAGCCAGAACCCACATTGGGCCTGTTTCTGGACCTTCTTTTCTTCAGGTTCCTCTACATTTTCATCCCTGCAGTTCTAACAAGCAGGAACAATTATGGGTCAGAATTTTGACTTTGGGTTGGCAACTCCACATAGAGGCTTTGTTTGTGATAGACAGAAGCTGGAAGAAATTTAGCATTAGAATGCAAGCAGCTAAATGAAGAACCTCTCTAGGCATCAATAAAAAGCTCTACACTCAAGGACACATAGATAGCAAGAGTTAAACTTGGGTAGAAATAAACCAAAAAAGAAAAACCTAGATAGCAGAAAGGGACTTTATAAAGATAAGAGAGTGGAGAAAAGTTAGAAGAATTTACATTGCGTGTTGGAAGAATCATGGTAATACAAGTGCACTATATACAAGTATAAAACTGAAAAATTAATGTTATAAAACATTAAAAAATCACTGAGGTGAAATTTCTAATATTAAAGGAAGATACTGTCTACAGATCACACAGAGAGCTGATGCTATACTAGTTTATCTGTAGCTCTATTTAACCCTATTATGTTTTTAAATTTAGGAAAAAATGCCCCTGTAGACAGTCTACTCAAAGAGAGATAACACTTCTTAAATGGAAAGTATTAACCTAGGCCATTATATTTACCATCATTCTTTAATCCAAGCACTTGGAAGGCAGAGGCAGGCAGATTTCTGAGTTAGAGGCCAGCCTGGTCTACAGAGTGAGTTCCAGGACAGCCAGGGCTACACAGAGAAACCCTGTCTCATAAACTAAACTAAAATAAAATAAAATAAAATAA
>BDUI01002122.1:55356-71295 GCA_002335545.1 Apodemus speciosus | reverse complement strand
TTCTGAGATTTAAACAATGACTCATAAGTACTGCATTACATTTGCAAACTAAAGCAAAAGGCTGGGCACATTTGAGATGTAAAGAACTAGTTCTGTGCTTTGACTCAGAGTCAACACTTTCCTGGGTACTATATACAGTCAAGACTTCCAGGCGACAAGTTGACACAATGAAAATAACATTTTCTAAGCAGCACYATGTTTGGATTTTTGGCCAAGCTCAAGGACTATAAAATAAGGGTTTACTTTTTTTTCTGCCTTAATGTGAGTTTCACAGCTGGTATCAGGTTTTTGATGGTTTAGCAAGAATAAGAGAGAAGATGTCATATTGATTTGTTTCCAAGTTTACTACTTAATAATTCTACCAATGCTATAATAGTATAAAGYTCAAATCTCTGTGTTTGAAATCCTARCCTGTTTTGGTCTACTCAGGGTTGTTAGTTTCAAACAACAGAAATCAACTCTGATTGACTTAAGTATTAATTAGGAAGYAAATGCATAGAATGGTCAAGGAATGGATCTGATGAGTGAAAAATAGGCTCAAGAGCCTGGGCATCATGGGAAGCCGGCCTCAAGGGTGAGGACATGAGAACAGGAGAGCTGGCTCTGCCTCTCACCAGCTGCAGCACTTGGAAGAACCAGCCATGCACCTCRTCTGGGCAGTGCTGGATTGCTGGTCCCAATGGCGTGAGCATTGGAGAGGTGTCAGGCTGACCAGCTCAGCAACCATCCAGGCCTTTGAGTTGTCCCACCCCAACATTTCCCTCATCAATGAACTGCTATAGCACATAAAGGGGATGGTCCTCCAGAACCAAAGCCTCCGAATCGCCATGAGAGATGACAACAAGAGAATATCCAAGAGGAGTCCCAGTGAGGATCCAGTACTGATAATGTAGCAGAAGCCAAAGGTCTCAAACACACTAATGACTCACTGCAATGAACATTTGCATGAAAAGCTGTTTGGGCAGAGGGGTATTCTGTGTGACACACAGTKACACACTGAGGCTTCCATGGYGAGATTGTTTGTTTGTTTGTCTGTTGTTTTCTTTGAGGGAGAGGTTGCAAGGGCAGAGGATGGATATGGAGGAATGGGGAGATGAGTGGGACTGGGGTGCATAATGCAAAACTTACAAAGAATCAATAAAAATTTTGAAAATAAAGATATGATTAAGATGTCTGATCACAGATAAGATCTTGTGGCACCCACACAGACCCTGATCTCATTCTCRTTACTCCATACTCAGATGCCTTGGATTCTAACATCAGACACCACACCATGAATCTTATCTGTTTATCCCTATCTCTTTGCATTATTTTTCATAATCCACTCAAAGATAATCACACTCAAAGTTTGGTCCAAGATCTTGCTGTCAGCAAGTAAAGACAAGAAATAACTGCCCACTTCTTTGGCTTCTGTTYCAGTGGGAAAGTGTTTAAGAACTGGGCAGTCCAGACAATGAAATCCTGTTAAAATGTGCAAAGGAATACAAAATAAACATTTCATGTCAATGAGATGCCTCAACGATAAGAACCTGTAACTTATTAGTTAATTTCTTCAAGCTAATGCATTATACAATATATAATATATTGTGTGTTATATACATTAAGGAAATGTATTGTATATAATATAAATAATCCGTCATTATCTCTTTGAATTCTACAAAGCATCTCTAGTGTTATAGGTGTTATCTCGTTAAGTCCAAGAAAGAGAAACTCAAGGTTTTACAATCAGAATTGCGCAATTTCTAAACACAAGAGCCAAAATTCAAAGAAAATCTTGAAGGCCACACTAGTTCCATAACCACTGAGCTGCACTTTTCAGTGTACAGTGTTTCCCTGTCTTGGCTCTGGATATGTGATTGCTGTTAGTGCTAGTGTCTCCTTACAGCAGACACTCAGAGAGCACTTTCTATGTATAAGTCAATGTTTCTGRCACTGCGGGGCAGATATAAATATGAGTAAAGCACATATCATTACCCAACTGCAAAGAAATACATGTCAGAGCCAGGGACAAGGCATGTCCTACAAATTACTTGTGGAGAAGACTTGCTCTTTCTCACTTAGTCTATAGTCTCAGTGCTTAGTATGATAACTGCCCTTTCTAAGTTCTTAGTAAATGNGAGAGAGAGAGAGAGAGAGAGAGAGAGGAGGGGGGGGGGGGAGAGAGAGAGAGAGAGAGAGAGAGAGAGAGAGAGAGAAGAAGGAGGAGGAGAAGGAGCAGGAGAAGGAGAAGAAGAAGGATAAGGAGAAGAAGGAGGACATTATGAATCACAAATGCCATGTATCTCTTCATTCATTTTTTATTGAATATTTTATTTGTTTACATTTCAAATATACACCCACTTTCCCAGTTTCTCCTCTGGAAACCCTCTATACAATCCTCAGCTTCTATGAGGGTACTCTCCCACCAACCCACACTCTCCTTCCTCCCTGCCCTGTCATTCCCCTCCACTGGGGCATTGAGTCTTCCCAGGACCAAGGGCCTCTCCTTCCACTGATGTCCAACAAGGGCATCTTCTGCTATATATAAGACTGGAGCCATGGGTCCATGTGTACTCTTTGGTTGGTGGTTTAGTCCCTGGGAGCTCTGGGGGTGTCTGGTTGGTTGATATTGTTGTTCTTCATATGGGTTGCAAACCCCTTCAGCTCCTTCAGAGCAAAGTGTGAAGGAGCATTTCTTGATTCTTATATAGCATCAGTTGGGACTACTTAGGAGATTGGCTACCAATGGTTGTTAATGTAATTAAGTCTCTTTTAACCTTGGCAGGGAATGAAAAGGATAGCTAATACAGAGAGGAGGGAAGAAGGAAGAAGATCCTTTGTACAAAAGATGGATCCTGAGGAAGACAATCATATACCTGAGAACACAGGTAAGTGTATGTGTCCATCTTATAAAATGTCTTTCTACACATTTTCTGTTTTATTTTAGTTTTTTTCTATATGGGCATTTTAAATTCATCTAATTCTTAAGACAATGTGCTGTTCCTGGTAACTACGTACAGCACAGGGGTAGAATCCTCTGTAATTAAAGTTATAGATTGTTGTGAGCAGACATATAGATGACAGTAATTAAACATGGAAGAATACCAGCACTCTTAACTCCTGACTCTTCTCTCCAGTTCCTCTTTCATGGTTCTCACTGGGGCATTGAGTCTTCCCAGGACCAAGGGCCTCTCCTCTCACTGGAAATAAGACACTCTGAAGAGCAGAGACTAAAACTGCAATAACTGCCTTGCCCTTATTGTTGTCAATTTCTCTAGGGAGAATGCTGAGGATAGATCTGAGTTCTTGGACACAACTGAAAACAAGAACTGACTGACTCCAGTAGTGTGGAAACAGTTATTGAACTTAAATGCGAAGAAATAGGAAACCCACTAAGAATAAGCACCAGTTTACTTGTGCCTCTTCTCACCCAGTATTCTCCCAGATTGATCTATTTATAGAACTAATTGCTAGAGAAATAATACAGAATAATATGTGGCTCCACAAGATGATTATATCGAGTTACTTACATGAGTGCTATCTTCCATTCAATAGCATAAACATTTTACACATATACATATATTTACTCTTGCTAGAGTTTGCATAGTTTAAATGGATGTGCATCTGAGAACTTTATGGACTAGAAATTTGCTTTGCAGCATGGTTATTTGAGATGGTGGCAACTTGAAGAGGTGCACTGAATCTAAGGTGATTCGAGCATGAAGCCTTTCCTTTGTCACTGATTAATACAGGACTTGAAGTGTGAGTTGTCACTGATGAATTGTCACTAATTCGCTGTGCTGTGAACTTCATTTATAGGTTCTTTCCTTGTACATCATCATGCTATATTGTAGCCAAGGGAGACTTTGCTATATATTAAGTAGGTGGGGTTTGAACAACTTCCAAAACTGTAAGTTAAATTACCTGCTTTCCTCATGAAATGCCCATCCTTGGTGACTTACACAAGTCTATCCCCCGATGTAGAGAAGGACCATATTTGACAGTCATTTTACCCAAYTTGAAGTTAATGTTAGTTTCATTTCATAAATGTAAATTCCAGACTCATTGTATTTTTCTTCAGTGCAAGATTACACTGTAAAGGTGACTATCAGTGATATTTATACAAGACAATTAGGGGGCATGAGAAGAAAGGGAAAAGAGGACACAAAGGACATGATTAATAAGGAGGCAGATTTCATAAATCCTATAATTCTAACATTATTTTATGTTTCGTTTATTCTTAACCTTAGTGATTATAAATTTTAATTGTAAGTGACACAAAGTTCACTTCCTAAAAGTCAGTGAACACAGTGTGCTTGGCTTTGTTTGTTGTAATACCTCCTTARTAATTACTATCAGACAACAAATAATGAAAATATACTACATAGAGTCTTTTATATTCATAAATATGTTCCATGTCACAATGTACAGTATAAACTTRATTTCTCATGATAGGCTCTCAAGAAATAAATAAAACAAAACCAAAAACACCTTCATGCTTGTATATAGAAACAATGACAGACGATGATAAAGAAGATCAACATTTCATTGAATGTTTCCCAGGACTCATGTTGAAAAACAATTTAAGCAGTGATATGACTCAAGAATGGAAATGCAATTTCCAATAAATGTGACATTCAGTAGAATTCCCAGTTGAATATCTATCCACTGGAAATGAAATTGTTTCCTTTATGGGAATAAGGTAATTTTTTTTTAGCAGATGGTCTGTCTGACTTAATTTAAGGATGGCACATACAATGAAACATGGTAAGAATTTGGATAGATTAGATCTCCTAAGAAAGTGGTTGTCTGGTGCCCATTAAGAAATGTAATGCCTTGTCAGTATTGATTAAGTCTTGACACCTGAACTTCACCTCTCAAAGATCATGTCATTCTGATTAACTTGGTGAACCCATTGTAGCAGGAGCATATCCTATATTCACATTCGGCCTATAGGAGACAGACACCACAGAACATGTTCATACCCAGTCTACAGTAGATACCCACTGTAGACACATTCCTGTATTCTGGCCATTCCTTCACTAGTAAATTTGTCAATCTCTTAGTGGAAGAATTGACTTCTTGGCCCTATTAGGGATGCAATGGAGGATAATATGCGGGTCACATATGAAAAATGCACTCTAATGTTTCAACCCTAGCATTTTTTTTAAGTTTCTTGTAGGATTTTAATCATTTTAAATAGAAGCTTAAGTCAATTAAACAAATTTTATAGGCATTTCTAGGTGATTGGTTACTTTGATACACCCAGCAGCCAAAGTAAATACAGCTTTTCAATATGCACAGGACCAGGAAATTCAGTTCCGGGGCTGCACAGAGAAGAACAATTATTACAACAACTCAAAAACAGAAGACTCAGAAAAGACTTTCATCCTCACTCCATGAACTCTGAGTTTTGCATTTAATTTTTATAGAAAAAACAAGAAGTCACCTAACCAAGGAGCATTGTATCCATAAAGTCACAGAGGAAGACATAAAGGACAGGATTAGAAATGAGGCAGCACAGCTTAGTTAATGATGCAAATCCTTGACATGATTTTAAAACACTGCACTGTTTTACAGATTATTAAACTTATTTTTGCATGTTCACATTGGTAAGCTAAATTGCCATAGTTTTGTGCTATAATGATTTTGAAATATGGAATCTTTTGTAAGGTTTAATATGATGAAGATGGAATCTGCCATAAATGGCATAACAGGAGTATAAGAACTCATGTGACTAGTTTGGATTATAATATAGTGTATCTCATAATACACTTGAATTATGATACATAAAATCTCATCAGAAAAATACCTTTTTCTGGCACATACCCTGGAAAAATATTAAGTAATATTTTCAATTTTAATTTTTACTGTGTCCCCATGTTAGTCAAAGATTTTATAACTGAATTTTATTCTCACTCGTAATATTTTAACTCAAAATCTCTCAGTGTGAGCCACTACATATGAACAAAACGATGAATAAGACAGAGAAAGGTTCAAACATTACAAAATTATAGGCTTAATAAACTAATTAGGGATCCAAACCTTTTAAAACATTTTTTAAAATTAATAAGTAATTATTGTTTTAAAAGCGTATAAAGGAAAACCATAGAAATTCAGATTTCAGAAATTATTTCTCTCAGAAGTATATTGCTGCTCTTAGTTCCTGAGAATTTGAGCAGAATGAAGAAAAATGTATCCTATTTTGAAAACTACTTGGATTTCAACATAAACTAAAAAGCACAACCTACACAATTACACCTCACCCTCCTAGAAGAGTAGGCTTTATTACACCAATAAGCACTCTAATAGCTACCTTCATTTTTCAGGTGAACTTTACTTGAATATATATCGTAAAAATTAAAAATTAAGCCAAGAAAGCACACATAGAGAAATTGTGGAACTAACAGCTACTTGGCCAATAAAAAAAACTATTAAAAACTGAAGGTGTTTGTTGAAGATAGGAGTGGCTCAATGATGACCACAATATTCTTGAACTTGAAAAATGTTAGTCAAGTAAGGTCTTAGTTGTAAACGTATCTTTTATTCAAYGGAGTAATTGTCATATTAGAGGCTAACTGTTGAATAAGCTCAGCCTTTCTACTTCTTTCTGAACTCTGGCTGACTGCTTCAACTCAGCTGTTCTGGCTGAAACTCCTCTCCAAGCTGATTCAAGCTGGTGTCTCTTGCTTCTGAATGAATTGCCCTTCTTTGTCTCAAACTAACTTTAGCAATCTGTTTTAATCCTCTGGCTCCTTAGTCTCTGACTTGCTCTGACTCTGCTGACCTGCACAGAACTGCACGAACATAATTTCCCTGCATTGCACTGGACTCCTCCATCCTGACTCCCAACTGACTGACCAAACTCACTGAACAGAACTAAGTCCTGGGTGTTAGGATTAAAGGCATATAACACCAGGCCTGGACTGAAGGTTTTCTGTACCTGGGACTTGCTTTGTACCAAGCTGGCGTTGAACTCAGAAAGCACTTGCCTCTGTCTCTTGGGATTAAAGGCATGTCTGTATTCATAATATGGTCAGAGTAGCCATGTTACTGGATTAAAATTTCACTACACTTAATATTTCAAAGCAAATGACAATCCTTTTTCAGAGATGTTCTTCTTAAAGTTTTCATTTTATTTTATTGTACTATAATAATTAAATCATCTGTATGTAATTTGTATCCTATCTATAACATACTTTGAGTTTATCTCATGAGTACACCACTACTCTATCTTTCTTGTCACTGTGTTATATGACACTCCTTTATTGCTATAAAAAATTTCATTTCTACTTTCATGCTATCTATACATATAGAGTTTTGTATAGCTATATGAAATCTAGGCCCCACAATTAAAAGAAAACACAATATTTGTCCCTTTGAGACTGATTTAATTTATGGCTATCTCTAGTTGCATTCAAATTCCTGCAAATGACATAACTTCATTTTCCTTGTGTAGCTTAGATGTTCTTATCTCATTAAGAGACACCTCAGATGGTCCTATATTGTATATATGAAAAATGATACAATAAATACTGATGTGAAATAATCACTGGAATAGATTGTCTTTGGAGAATTTATGGACCTTAAGCTGTGGAGCCTTACTCGAGCAAATGATTCCCACTGACTTTTTGCAGCCTTGTCCCACTTCTACACTTTCTCTACGTTTTTTTTTTTTTATTTTCTATATTCTTTGCTTACATTCCAAATGATTTTCCCTTTCCCAGTTCGCCCCTCCCCCTAAGTCCCATAAGCCCTCTTCCCTCTGCCCTTTCCCAATGAAACCCCTCCCGCTTCTCTGTCCTGGCAATCCCCTACATTGCTGCATCAAGCCTTTCCAGGACCTGGGCCCTCTCCTTCCTTCCTTCCTTCTTGGGAATCATTTGATATGTGGGTTATGTTTTAGGTATTCAGAGCTTCTGGGCTCATATCCACTTCTCAGTGACTGCATTCCATGTGTGTTCTTTTGTGATTGGGTTACCTCACTTAGTATGATATTTTCCAGTTCCAACCATTTGCCTAAGAATTTGATTGTTTTTAATTGCTGAGTAGTATTCCATTGTGTAAATATACCACATTTTCTGTATCCATTCCTCCATTGAGGAACATCTGGGTTCTTTCCAGGTTCTGGCTATTATAAATAAGGCTGCTATGAACATAGTGGAGCATGTGTCCTTATCGCATGCCGGGGAATCTTCTTCTCTACTTTGTGTGCACAGTTGAAGTGAGAGTTCTCAGTTTCCTGCTCCAAAAATCTACCAGCATGCTTACCTGCTAGTCTGATTCTCACTCTAGGACTGTAAGACAAAACAAACTCTCTATTCTTTTAAAGCTTGCTTTTTCTTAGAGTATTTTATCACAGCAACAAAACAGAAACCTTTAATTATTTGTTTGTGTATTTATTTTGGATTAGAAAGTATGAATCACTATTTGTCTTGATGTTCTTTGCCCCACAATACTCAAAAAATCACTGTGTATTTTCCATATTTGTCTTTCAAAATTCAGAACAGCAAGGTCATTTTCCTAGTTTTTTTCCTTTATGTTAGTGTGATAGAAAGTGCTGGGGAAGGCTGTCAAGAGCAGATAGGCAGATAGGATGACTGTCTGCTTTTAGAATTTGTTGCATCTCAATGTCTTATAATTAGACAGGTGTCAGATGCATTCTAAGGAGATCTATCAAAACATGCTGCATTTTTTCTTCTCTTCTCGGTTTGACAGAATTGACTGAAAAGAAAATTAAATAAAGGGACATGCTTTGTTTTGTATTTCTGCTACTACCAAAATAGAAAAGCACAATGAAAACCAGAGAGGAAAAACACAAAATGCATTATGTTTACCTGTGACAACTTCTGTTGTGGCAATGATCCTTTCAGTTATACAGAGAGTATAATTTAGGGACAGTTTTGAGAGATAAGTTTGTTGATCTGTTAAGACCAGTCACCTTTGCTTAAAGAGACACAAATATCCAAATTATTGGTAGAATAAATATATATTTGTTCTAACAAATGGAAATAAATGTGTGAGAAGTGATTAGAAGCTTTTGTATTTTAATTTTCTCAGAACTATTTTGAATCTTTGATCAAAATCCATGTCTTCAGTGAAGTATTATTTTTGAGTCTTTGTATTACACTAGTTTATAATCTAATATATGCCTGAAAAGGCACATTTATTCTTGAGAAGTAGTCATGAGAATGAGGTTTTTTTTTAGATTCTATTTTATGCTTTGTTTCACTGAAGTCATGACGCAATAGAAATAATCCATGTGATCAAAGTTAGAAGGGCTAAAATGCACAGCAGTTTTGCATGTCCAAGAGGGGACAATGCTGCACAGACACAAATGGTCTCCCAGGTGTAGTTTAACTGTGAAAGGTACTGGTGTTTATTTTCTGATCTTATTCTTATTCTAGGAATGGTTCAGTTCTTTGATGAAAATCCATGTTCCAAAAAGAGAAGGAAAGTAATAATATTCTATTTATTCCCTATCTACATCTTGTTCCATATAGTTGGTCTTAGAATGATGTGCTAAGAATCATTGACTCATTATTTGGGTCTATGAACCAATTAAACATATGGTAAAATCATGCCATCTCTAATTTAATATTGTATGTTTCCTTCTCCTTTGGTCATATTTCTAGTTCTACATAAGAAACAACAAAAACAACAACAACAAAACACACMAAAAAGAACAAGAAATAAACCAAACCAAACCAAACAGACAAAACACAAAATACTCAGGGATCTATTTCAAAACCAAGGATAACCAACTTATTTATGTTCAGTACTGGGGACATAATGATAAGAGTTTGTCCTATATACAAAACAATGCATTTTCCCCAATAGTGAAATAAGATGTCCATATTAAAAAATAAGGACTACAAAAAAGTTCTGGAGCGAAAAAATAATTATTCATATGGCAAAATGTGATCTTCAAAGTCCAAAATATTGAAATGAGATCCAGGTAATCATCCTGTTTACTTTTCAATGCAGCACTAACTTTACTGAGGTGAAATCACAACTTAGTTCTTTGATCAACAAGTGGTCACAAATGTTTTTCTACAGTTATTAAAACAAGGAGATCAAGTTGAATGTGTCAAAATGATTTCTTCAGTTGGATATTTTAGTATCTTGAAGAAACCTAGTGAAGGGATATCCTTGGTTGGTTTACATAGCTTGGTAGACCAAAAACAAAAACACTACCACAAAGGCAAACAGCAAAAATTTTATCCACATGGGCACTGAGTGTCCCTTCTTTGTCTTTTCTGACTTGACATCTGCCAAGGGAAAGTACATTGGGACATATTTAGATGAGAATGACTCTTCCATCATGAAGTCACTAAGCTCAAGTGGCCGGCCTGCAACGCCTTTGATTGGTCTGTGGCAGCTAGCACTAATCCCTGTTGGAGTAAAGGTTTCATAGGGGAACATTTCTTTAAGAATATCCCTTTCTACTCTTCTTTCCTCTGTTATTTATCCCACTTCAGCTCTTGTCAGTGGTTTCTTTGGTGTTCTTCTGGTTATGTCTGAGAACTGAGTGATTGTCAGAATAGAAGAATGCTTGAAATTTCCAGCCAACCTATTGGCCACTAAGGATTTGTTGCTTGAAGCCTTTATAGTTTCAGCTATGGGAGTACTCTCTGAAATTACTGCACCATCTCTACGAAAATGCTGTGAAGTTTCCACCTTTTCCTTGGATTTCTTCTCGACCCTCTTGTGGGTGATGTAATGAGAAGCTACACATTAAATACTTGGAATTCTTGCAGAAAAGATTTGAGACTTATTCTCTGCTGAGTAAAAATGTTACAAATGTGAATGAAATTCATTATGAGAAATGATCAGGCAGTTGTGCTTCCTGCAGGTAGTGGTATGTCCATGGAAGGTACAGCAATAAGCTCTTCTGTGACTCCTGTCATGTGGTATCACTGGTGCAGCCTTACCACACTTCTTGCTGGAGTATTTGTCATATCATGAAAGTCCTAAGGAAATGCTGCTTAGCTTATTTCCCATAGCTTACACAGCCTGTTGTTTATAGTACTTAATACTACTATACTTGGGGTAGTATACTTGGGGTACTAGATACAATGGACTGGACCCTCCCATATAAATCACTAATTAGAAAATGCCTTGCATACAATTGTCCTATGGAGACAATTTCAAGACAAGTTTGAGACAATTTTTCTGTTGTGGCTTCCTCCTCTATAACTGCTTATGTAAAGTTAACATAAAATTAGCCAGTACAATATGGATAGATAATGAATGTGATCCTTCTTGGAGTTAATCATTCTCTGAGCATATGATGGGATGAACCAGTATTTAGATTGCATCTTTTATGTGCCCATTTGGCCCAACCAAAGAATGAGTCATATTACTATCCGAATTGAAGGAGTTACACAATGTAACTATTGTTTTACCTACATTCTCCCAGCTGCTTGCACTCATTTTGCAAGCTATTTATTGACTAGCATATGATCTACCAGTGGTTTCTGTCACTAACCAGGACCTAACTTCTGTCTCAAGACTACACGTTGCACCAAAAATATTCATCATAATAACAACAGCAATAACAGTTCACTGAACTACCTTTCAGAGCCAGAACTTACAGCTATATCCAGACCATACCTTAACCATGATTGATTAATTATATATACCTCCTACCCTCTACTTCAATTCTTATTGTATTTAAATCTATAACTCTTACCTGGACCAATTTAAATATTCTTCTTCCTATTATGAAGAATTCATCAACTAATTGTTTCTTTTATTGACACACTGGTATGCTATGAAAAGGCTAGTTTGACAAGGCATTAAGACCCAGAGCTTTTACCCTAAAGAACCTCCACAATTTCTGTATCATATGAAATGGTCTCTCTGTAATGATCATTGTTGTCCTATCAATCATTTTGGTAAGCACTGTAGTGAATCAGCTGAATCTTCTGCCTAGCAAATGAATAATCTCAAGAGTAAAATATTTTTAACACCACCAGTAACAAAGATGTATCAATTGTGATTATCATTGCTTTCAACCTTGAAGGAGAAGGAGATAGTCTAAGAATCTCTGCTTTTCAGAAAGATGCTCCTGGCCAGGCTTCCATGCATGAATGCAAAGCTAAGCAGACAATCCAATGTAA
Source organism: Apodemus speciosus (assembly GCA_002335545.1). NCBI lineage: Eukaryota > Metazoa > Chordata > Mammalia > Rodentia > Muridae > Apodemus > Apodemus speciosus. The sequence goes on along the minus strand of BDUI01002122.1, from coordinate 59,191 downwards.
ATTACAAAAGGAAGGCAGGGACAGCTACCTGTCATCCTGCTTTTATCAACTTGTGAGCCCAAGTAAGGAACTCCTACTATTCTAGAAACTGCAGTGTAGTTTGAGTTCAGAAACAGAACAAAAAAGTTTAACAGAAAAGAGATTGTATCAGTACACATGATGTCTGCCAAAGTACACTTTACACTCCACAAAATATAGCAGATTATGAAAAACTGTATTTAAACCTAATATAAGAAGAAAACTGAAAGTAGGTTGAATTATATTTCTTTGTAATAAACAGCTAATATTTTACAAATATTAATTGTGTAACTTTACAGAGTTTCAATACAAACTACATGACCACACTGAACGGTGATCAGCTCAGAATAATTGTCATCTTCATCATATTAAATGTGTATAATTTCTTTTTCCTTGAAGCACTTAAAGTGTTTTTAAATATTTTGAAATTTACAATGCATTATCATTGACTGCACACCATGTGTTGTGCTGAGAACATCAGAACTTATTTATATTAGATAATTGCAAAGATGATTTTATGAACCAGAGTAAATGAGGGTCATTGGTCATGGGGTTTCTACATGACCTGGACTAAAGGAAAATTAAACTTGCTCATGTCTTTTATGCAGGAGCTAGTTGCAAAAGTACTAAAAAGGCAGCCACAAAAGCTGGTACCTGTCTCTCTCTCTGTGGCTGGGAGATAGGGCTGCTGATTCCTTGATGCTTCTTTTTCAAAGAACCAACTTCCAAGTCCTTGAAAAAGACAGTGTTGGGTCTTAAAGCTGGCAAGAGGCTGTGAAAAAGATTTACATCTCAAAGTAGCAAAGAAAGAATTTGCATTTACAAGTTTGCTAAAATAAAGTCTTCTCCAGGAAAGTGATATCAGGAAGAGAGGCAAGAAGAAAACTGATGATAAAGTAGATACAAGCAGAATTAAGGCACTCAGGCAACCCTGAGAAAGGAACAGCCTGATTCAGGAGCACATATAATGAATCACAGTTCAACAGAAACTGACCAATATGTGTCTTAGTATTGAAGTACTCACAAGATGCAAGACCTGAACTAGATATTGGCTGTTCCTAGCATTGCTGCAGAAGGCCAAATCACCAGAAATACCACCTACAGTATACACTTATCAGTAGTCAAAACTGTATATTTTAGGATATGTCAGGAATTATGAAACTGTCAAAAGAGACACAGCCTCTAAGATACACAACTTTTAAGCACTAACATCACCAAACACGATCAACCCCCTTGATCTTACTTGGCTGAAAGTGAACTAGGAAATCGGCTTGAGACTAAGTGGCCACACATCTAAAGTATGAGGTAGTGAGACTAAATACGCGGAGGAAACTTTCTGACTCAAAATTAATGAAAACTGTAAGTTTATCATCATTACAATTATGATCAGCTTTTAAGTGACTGTTGTGAGTGCCTGAAAAGAAGCTCTGTGCACAAAGGCTGAGTGACTGATTAAGCTTCAGCAATCGTGCACATTTTGCAATGTTCAAGTCCCAGAGTCTAATTATTATTTTATCATGGACTATCTGTAGCTAACTATATAACCAATCCCTGCCTATAACCAATCTATGTCAGAACATCCTGACAACAGTCAAAACCCTTTAGACAGTGGACAATTTGGTGTTTGTTAGATTAATACATTACAAAGGGTTTTATGTTTTTTTGTGTGTGTTAGTCTGAGATGGCAAAACATAGTTTTTGTGCCCAAGAATCATCTCTTCTCAGGGTAGTAGACAGCTTTCATTTTCACATCCCTCAACCCCACTCCCCATCCCCCACTCCTGCTAACCCCTGCTTCCTGGTTCCTCCTTTTTTGTTTTAAATTTCACCTGACATGTCCTCTGCAAGCACCTGTAGCTCTTGCTCTTCTCTCTTTTTAAATTGACTGTTTCTTTCATCTTTCTTCTGTTTATGCATTTTGCATTTTCTTTCACTGTTGAGACAATGTTTTCTATGGTATCTTCAGAACCTGAGGTTCTTCTTTTTATCTCTTATTCTGTTGTTGATGCATCTATGACTCCTGAATTCCTTCCAAGGTTTTCTGTCCCGAGATGTCTCACATTGTGATTTCTTTATTGTTTCTACTTCCACTTTTAGATGCTGGATGGTTTTGTTCAGTTTCTCCACTTGATTGTTTGTGCTTTCCTGTAATTATTTAAGGAATTTTTGTGTTTCTTCTTTAAGGGCTTCTGCCTGTTGACCCATATGATTTCCTGTATTTCTTTAAGGGATTTTTTTGTGTTTCCTCTTTAAGGGCTTTTACCCATTGACCAATGTTCTCCTGTATGTCTTTAAGGGGGCTATTTAAGTCTTTCTTGAAGTCCTTTATCAGCATCATGAGATACAGTTTTAAATCCAACTCTTGCTTTTCTGGTGTGTTGGGGTATCTGGGACTTGCTTTGGTGGGAGAACTGGGTTCTGATGTTGTCATGTGGCCTTGACTTCTGTTGGTAGGGTTCTTGTGCTTGCCTTTCGCCATTTGGTTATCTCTGGTGCTAATTGGTATTGTTGTCTCTGGCTGGAGTTTGTTCCTCCTGTGGGCCTCTTACTCCTCTGAGTTCAGAAGTGAAAGTACTGCTTGGAAATCATTTTCTCCTGGCAGGCTGTGGAGTCTCCTGGTTCCCTGGTTCCAATGGCAGCAGGAAGACTTCTGTCCCAGCTGTTCCACTGATCTTAGGCCCTGTGTCCTCCTAGCTGTTCCCCTCCAGAGAGAAGGTGGAGATCTCATCTCTGAGCTCAGAAGTGAAAGTGCTGCTGGGAGATCACTCTCTCCTGGGGTAGCTGTACACAGAAGGCTGTTGAGTCTCCTGGCTCCCTGGTGCCTATATTTCAAATGTTATCCACTCTCCTTGTTTCTCCTCTAAAAATCCCCTATCCCCTCCCCTCCTCCTGCTTACCAACCTACCCAGCTATTAAAAGCAATGAATTCATGAAATTCTTAGGCAAATAGGTAGAATTAGAAAATATCATCCTCAGTGAGGTAATCCAGTCACAAAAGAACACATATTGTATGTATTCACTGGTAAGTGAATTTTAGCCTCCCAAATTCAGAATACCCAAGGTACAATTCCCAGACTATGGGAAGCTCAAGAAGGAAGACCAAAGTGTGAATGATTCAGTGCTTCTTAGAAGGAGGAACAAAAAACTTACCAGAGAAAATATGGAGACAAAGGGTAGAGCAAAGACTGAAGGAAAGGCCATCCAGAGACTACCCTACCTGTGGATCCATCCCAGGTACAGTCAGAAATCCTGTACTCTATTGTAGAATCTGGGAAGTGCTTGCTGACAAGATTGTGATATAGCTGCTTCCTGAGAGGCTCTGTCAGTGTCTGACAAATACAGAGATGGTTGAATGCAGCCAACCATTGGACTGAGCTTGGGGTTCCTGATGGAGGAGAAAGGCCTGATAGAGCTGAGGTGTTTTGCAGGCCCATTATGGATAGGGGAGAGCAGCAGTGTAAATTAGCTAGATCCCTTGGATCTCCTATAGAATTGCTAACAAACCAAAGAATACATGGAGGGACCCAGTGTTCCAGCCCCATGTGTGGTAGAGGATGGCCTTGTTGGACATCAGTGGTAGAAGTCCTCGGGCCTGAGGGAGTTCAGTACCCAGTGAAGAGAAATGTCAGGGTGGGAAAGTAGAGTGGATTGGTGGGGTAGCACCCTTATAGAGGCAGGCAGAGTAAAGATGAGACAGGGGGTTTCTGAGGGGGAGACCTGGAAAAAGGATAACATTGGGAATGTAAATAAAGAAAATATCCAATAGAAGTAAATAAGGAAAGAAATAAAGAAAGGAGAGAAAAGAAAGAAAGAAAGA
>BDUI01002122.1:15877-27228 GCA_002335545.1 Apodemus speciosus | reverse complement strand
AATGATGTCTGACAAGAAGGAAAGAGTGGACCCTAGTTCTGGAAAGGCACAATGCATCAGTGTAGGGGAATACCAGAACAGGGAAGTGGGAAGGGGTGGATGGGGCCACAGAGGGAGGCAAAAGGGCATGTGGGACCTTTGGGGGATGGGGAACCAGGAAAAGGGAAATGAAATGTAAATAAAGAATATATCCAATAAAAAAAAAGAAAAAAAGAAATAAAAAAAAAACAATGAATTCATGAAATTCTTAGGCAAATGGATGGAACTAGAGAGTGTTACCCTGAGTGAGGTAGCCCAGTCGCAGGGGAGCACACATGGTATACACTCACTGATAAGTGGATATTAGCCCAAAAGCTCTGCATACCCAAGATACAATTCACAGACCACATGAAGCTCAAGAACAATGAAGACCAATGTATGAGGCATTCGGTTCTTCTGAGAAGGGGAACAAAATACTCACAGGCATAAACATGGAGATAAAGTGTAGATCACAGACTTAAGGAAAAGCCATCCAGAGAATGCCCCACCTGGGGCTTCACCCCATATACAGTCACCAAACCCTGCGACTATCATAGATGTCAAGAAATGCTTGCTTAAAGGAGACTGATATTGCTATCTCCTGAGAGGGCATGCCAGAGCCTTACAAATACAGAGGCAGATGCTCATACCCAACCACTGGACTGAGTGCAGGGTCCCCAATAGAGGCGTTAGAGAATGGACTATGGGAGCTGATGGGGTTTGCAACCTCATAGGAAGAACAACAATGTTCACCAACCCAATGCCCCTAGATCTCCCTGGGACTAAGTCATAAACCAAGGGGTACACATGGTTCTAGCTGCATAGGTAGCAGAAGATTGCCTTGTCAGGCATCAATGGGAAGAGAGGTTCCTGGTCCGATGAAGGCTTGATAGATGCCCCAATGTAGGGGCATTGAGGCCTGGGAGGTAGGAGTGCGGTGTGTGGAGGAGGCTGTATGGGAAGGTGGGAATCCAGGAAAGGGGATAACATTTGAAATGTATATAAAGAATATATCCAATAAAAGAAAAAGAAAGAAAGATGAATGAATTCTGCTTCTCATTTCTCTGAGACTATTTTCAGAGCACTGGATTCCAGTCAAGAACTAATTTCATGCACAGTCATCACATTTTTCATGTTTACTATTATATATTACTATTATAGTTCCCCAGAGGCATGTATGAAGGTCTTTATTCGAGGTTATTCTCAATACTACTTCTTTGTCAAACTAGCTGTCCTTCAACTTTGTTTTTGTTTTTTTTTAAATTTACTTTCAAATCTAGTTGGTTATTTCTAAAGGGGTGTCTAATTAAATTTCAGCAAAAATACATGTATTATTAAATGTTATAAAATGTTTTTTATAATATAATTATATTCTGTAAACTATTTAAATAATATTTTATTCCATCTAGTCCTGAACATAAATGCTATACATATATACACTTTCTGATACAATACTATCATGATGAACATTAGCATTTGAATTCTAAATTTTCCTGTTATTTCAAACACAAAAAATTGTATTGGCCTGCTAAAATATTCACACATTTTTCACATGTTTCTTTCAATATCAGGTATATATATTTTACTAAGCTAATATATAACTTCAGATAAATATCASTCTGTAAATCATCTTTTGAGATTAATATTTCCTACATATCTAATCAGGGATTTTGCATATCTGCTTTTTTCTTTGTTAACTTTTATTTGGAGATATATGTTTGAAAATAAGGTGAAATTTAAAGTTTTCTGCATTACTTTTATTCACCATGAACATTACTATTTTTCTGGGGACAACATTAAATAAAATAGAGAAAAATAAGAGGAAAATAGACATAGTTATCTTCTTAGTACTAAGTTCAGGAATACTAAAACACTGCAATATGTATCCATAATTAAAATTAACACCTTTACCTCAAACTGTAGTGAGTCAGTAAGATCAAATTTATATTTCTTTATATTTTGCATGTTCTAATAACAACTCACAGTTATCATAAAGAGAACATGTTAGGTATTTATTCACATACTTGACACAAAGAAAGTATTCAAAGCAAGAATTCCTATTTTGGAGAACAGAAGGTAAGAGAAATGGCCAAGACTAGATGAGTTTCCCTTGGGCTAAGGAAAGAGGGTTTATTCTAGGCTCAAGAAAATGTAACTGACTTTATACAAAGGGGAAAGATGAGCTGTTCTATTTGGGAGAAGAGACTACTGTGAAGAAGGGTGAAACCTGATATAGCTAGCAAGGTATCTCAGTCAGGCAGTTGAAAATGACTCCTGCATTGAATACATAGAAACTGTGAATATTAGATGTGCATTAATGCAATGTATARCCTTTTGTATTATTATTATTATTTGGGTTTACACTAAAATTTCTCTTAAATACATCACATAAATATAAGGCAACTTGATTTATAAAGTTGAATATCCACATTTTATTTAGACTAATGAGAGCTGCAAATGTCCTATATCCAGATCTTCAGTTACCCTTCCTTGTATCAAGTGGAAATTATCTGGTTACTTTGCAGGGATTTCCACTAGACAGAAAATCTGCCTGAGAATGGCTGTGGCAGATTTCCTCTTCATCTTTCACATGTCAGAACCCTCCTGGCATAGAAAGGAATTCAATCCCCTGCTAGCATCTCTTAGAAAGAAGCTTTTATTTTTCCTGGAGATCTTGTCTGCAGCACTCTTTAACTTTCTGAAGAACTGCTGCTCCTTTCTTATCTTACTATTTTTGAAATTTCTTTATGATTCTACTTCTTGGCTCCAGAGGCTTGAATTCCAAGATTCTAGAGAAACTATTTGCATTATATATTTTCTGTTTTTTTCAAACGTATTTGGACATGAATAAATGATGAGTATGTATATTTGTGTGGTTACAGAATAAAGAGAGTGGTCCTGCACTTTCCATCTTGTATTTTGATAAGTTCATTCTAAGAGTGTTCATGCAGGTAGAGAATCGGGGCTGTCTTTGGAGATACCTATTACTATTTTTATGAAAAAAAAACATTTTAATTTTATACTCAGAAGAAGCTTCATCCTCCCCAGACAGTAATTTTCATAATTTAGTATATGGCTGGAGCTAAGAAGCGCTTTGCAACCATGTACAAGATCAGGACCTTTTTAGCTTTCCATGCTCCAAGAGAATTTCAGGTCTGTTTTTATGTGCTTTTATTTTTCAGCAAGTGACTGTGATGAATAACTTGATCTTTGCAGCATCACTATAGGGGTAATATCCTATTACCTCTTCATCATCTCAGAATTGCATTATGTAATGAGTGATGTCACCCAGGAGGCCATATTGTGAATATGATCAATGCTGGGTAGAAAATAAGTTGGACAACTCATTTGCTGATTTAAAATTTCAAAGGCAATCTCATAGCACCATAAATTAGAAGATAATTATCTGTCTCTATACAGATGACACCGTTTCATTATAAAGTGGCCTTCAGCAATTATACTTTTGACTAATTATTGCCAGGATAAATCTTAGCAGAAGCTGAGCTAAAACAAAACCGTGATTTTTTTCAAATGTTTTCTATGGTTTTCCTGGCTATCATCACACAGTCCTGAACAGAGTTCAAATTGTGTATAACTAAATCAACACTCCTTCTTCAGGGCCTAAAATGAGTTTATATTGGGGTCAAGTTGGCCAATTGCTAGCACCTAACCTTTTGCTGTTTATTAACAGATTGGAATAGATCTGATATTCATAACTGCAAAGCAGATCTGCTTTTCAACATTTACTGCAGAATTATACTTTGTCTATGAAATTTGCTCATTATTTCATACATTGAAACACAACCAAATCTGACTCTAAAGTCTCAGAATATATACATAAAAATTTGCAGTATTACTATCTAAATACATGACAAGAGCAGAAGAGCTACAATACCAGGGAATGAATATACACAATATATGTCCAAACAATTTGTTCTTCCTTCAAGTATGTTTTGGAATTTGGTCAATTTCTACAAACAATTTGTCTACTCTTCTTGATTCTAAATTAGAAGAGCTAAACAGTTATAATAAGACTATAGTGATGAAAAAGTGAAGTCACATTGTAAGGGGTAATCAAAATGGCAGGCATTCAGTCTCTAAAGAAGGTCACAGAAACTTTGTAATTTTATGAGGTCTCATTTGTCAATTCTTGATCTTAGAGCATAAGCTATTGGTGTTCTGTTCAGGAAATTTCCCCCTGTGCCCATGTCCTCAAGGGTCTTCCCCAGTTTCTATTTTATTAGACTCAGTGTGTCTGGTTTTATGTGGAGTTCCTTGATCCACTTGTAGTTGAGCTTAGTACGAGGAGATAAGAGTGGATCAATTCACATTCCTCTGCATGCTGACCTCCAGTTGAATCAGCACCATTTGTTGAAAATGGTATCTTTTCCACTGGATGGTTGTAGCTCCTTTATCAAAGATCAAGTGACCATAATTCTGTGGGTTCATTTCTGGGCCTTCAATTCTATTCCATTGATCTACTTGCCTGTCACTGTACCAATACCATGCAGTTTTTAACACAATTACTCTGTAGTACTGCTTGAGATCGGGGATATTGATTCCCCCAGAAGTTCTTTTACTGTTCATAATAGTTTTAGCTATCCTGGGTTTTTTGTTATTCCAGATGAATTTGAGAATTGCTCTTTCTAAATCTATGAAGAATTGATTTGGGATTTTGATGGGGATTGCATTGAATCTGAAGATTGCTTTTGGCAAGAAGGCCATTTTTACTATATTAATCCTGCCAATGCAAGAGCATGGAAGATTTTTCCATCTTCTGAGGTCTTCTTCAAATTCTTTCTTCAAAGACTTGAACTTCTTGTCATACAGATCTTTCACTTGTTTGGTTAGAGCCAAGATACTTTATATTGTTTGTGGCTATTGTGAAGGGTGTTATTTCTCTTCTTTCTCAACCTGCTTATCCTTTAAGGCAAAGGACACTGTCAGAAGGTCAAAACAGCAACCAACTARTTGGGAAAAGATCTTCACCAACCCTACATCCGAAAGAGGGCTAGTATCCAATATATACGAAGAACTCAAGAAGTTAAACCCAGAGAATCATATAACCCTATTAAAAATGGGCTACGGAGCTAACCAAAGAATTTTTACCTGAAGAACTTCGGGTGGCTGAGAAGCACCTTAAGAAATGTTCAACATCATTAGTCATTAGGGAAATGCAAATCAAAACAACTCTGAGATTTCACCTCACACCAGTCAGAATGGTTAAGATTAAAAACTCAGGAGACAGCAGGTGTAGGCGAGGATGTGGAGAAACAGGAACACTCCTGCACTGCTGGTGGGGTTGCAAGCTGGTATAACCACTATGGAAATCACTCTGGTGGTTCCTCAGAAAATTGGGCATGACACTTCCAGAGGACCCTGTCATACCAATCCTGGGAATATGTCCAGAGGATTCCCCTGCAGGCAACAAGGACACATGCTCCACTATGTTCAAAGCAGCCTTATTTATAATAGCAAGAAGCTGGAAAGAACCCAGATGTCCCTCAATGGAGGAATGGATACAGAAAATGTGGTATATTTCTACAATGGAATACTACTCAGCAATTAAAAACAATGAATTCATGAAATTTATAGGCAAATGGTTGGAACTGGAAATTATCATCCTAAATGAGATAACCCAATCACAAAAGAATACACATGAAATGCAATCACTGATAAGTGGATATTAATTAGACCAGAAGCTCTGAATACTCAAGACACAATTAACAAATCATATGATTCCCAAGAAGAAGGAAAGGGCCCAGGTCCTGAAAAGACTTGATCATGTATTGTAGGGGAGTACCAGAACAGAGAAATGGGAGGGGGTAATTTGGGGAATGGGTGGAGGGAAGAGGACTTATGCAACATATGGCGAGGGGGGAACTGGGAAAGGGGAAAGCATTCAGAATGTAAACAAAGAATATAGAAAATAAAAAAAGGTCACAGAAAGGAACCAACACAGAATAGGGATTCATTTCCTACCCACCCTAATGTTTCTAGTGACTCTGCAATGTCTTATTTTTTCCTTGTGCTTCACTGCTCTCCACATTCTTCTTGTAGAATACTAACCAGCTCTTACTTAGAGCTTTTATTTGACTCTGATTATTAATGTTGACATTCTTGCCTATTGAGGGCTCCAGTTTTCATGCATTTGATTTATAGAGTTTCAATAGATTCCTGCAGAAAGCTTTATCTCTAGGAAACTGTTCTTCTTTAGTTTGTAGAAGTTCTGTTTCTGACATTTGGTGACATTTCCCCATAGTGTTGACAGGTTTTTCCCTTTCCTTCAGACAGGCAAGGAGACTGCTGTGGCGTTTCATCCCATCTGTATTTCTTTTTCTTTTACTTTCTTTCTTCTATTTTTTTAATCACACCAAACCCTGCAAACTTCTTGTCTCGCAGTATGTCCTCTTTCTGGGTGATATCATTACTACTTTTTTCTTTACCTCCAATTATCTTGTTGTTTACTAGGACACAGGAAATTGATGTTTCCCCCTTAGGCATCAGGGGAAAATACTATTTGTACATTTTTCTGGTATGTATTAGATATTGACATATAAAAGTCATTATATTATGTGGAGTTATTTTCCTCTGATGTACAGTAATGTGAGTTCTCTTCACTCATATAAAACCTAATTTTGTCAGTGCTTCACAGTTTGTTTTATATTTACATAGGACAGACATACGTCAGTGAAAATTTGTTATAGAATCTTCATTGCTCACTGAAATTGTTCTCTTTTCATAGCACTTGTAGTAAATATTGCTATCCAAAAACACTGCCAGAAGAAGCCTACATTTTCTTCTTGCTATAAACAATTGTTTAAATGAGCATGATTGAAACAAATATCATGGTTAGTGGTGAAAATAAGTGACAGTGATTAGGAAGCACTTAACCAAAATTGATGCACTGCCTGGAAACTATGTGCAAGACAGGTGACAAAGCAAAGTGAGGCTGTTTCCTACAGCACCAGGGTCATCAAAACCTTCGAGTATCATATGCTTGCAAAGCTTTGAAGTTTAAAGGAAATTTTTATTTCTTTATTCGTATCTCAACAATATCCAATTGTTATTTCAAAGTTTAATTTGAAGTGGTTCACATCTTTACCCTCTAGACAGATATGTAATTCACTGAGCTGTACCAGAGAGATGAGGGACAAACACACTTTTTACTCTGTGTGAATTTTTATAAGTAATAACTCAACACATATGCATTTGCACACACATCTTCTTGTGGATATGTTTCTTTGTTAATATAGTTGATGACATTTTGGTAAACATTAGGGTCATGGGATGTTATGACAAATTTATTGTTCCATATAATATACATTTCAATGATACATAATAAAAAGACTATAAATATTTTTGTACCATTGCCACTTCACAGTAGAACATATTCAAATATATGATCAGAGATATAAAGGAAAGATTAGCTTAATTAAAGCACTGCATTCACAGCTCTCCTTGAAGATTTTCCTCAAAGGAAAGGTCAGAGCATTTTATAGAGGATGAAGTTATAACATCAATATTAACTAGCCACAGGCTTCCTTAAAGAGGAGAGAGATGCTCTCTCAATTTCTCCTGAGGGGGCTTCTGGTGGAATCCCTTCATGCATATATAATCTTAACAAGATTTTCTTTGTCTTTCTCTTGTGGTTTTGAAAGATATTTTCCTAAGTCCTTTTTAAATTATTATATTCAAAAGCTGTAATTTAAGAATATTACCTTTAGAAATCGTTTGAGTGACCAGACTATCTTCCACTATATGACTTCCATAATCACTGATATTCTCTTGATCAAGCTTAAATTCCATAACAATTTAATTCCACCTATCCAGCATATCAAGTAACTCTAGAAACCAATTGTCTTTGTATGGCCATTCAAGCTGCGTGGACCAGGTAGCTAGATCGTGCCATCCAGCAGAGTTGCCCCCCTGCATATTCATGCTCAGTAGCTACATGCTTCTCTGTTTTAATTAACTCCTTGGTTTCTCTCATAAGTTTACTTTTGCATTGTTCCTCCATCACTATTTTACAGTAGATTGCTGTCCCCCAGACTCATTATCAGATTCTTGGAGTGGACTTGACTCATCTTGTATACAGGCTCTCAACCTGGCTCCATCATGTTGATAAATATACATGCCTTTGAAACTCTTTTCTGTTGTTTGAATTAATACAATGATTCTCATTTTAGCCATCTGAGTACCTATCATACTCTCTTCCTCTTAGTTGTGTGCTTAAATTTTCCCTTGAGCCTCCTTACACACAATGCTTCTTTCCATTGCAGTGCATTTTCAATATTATATTGTGGCATGCTAATGTTTTTGCCTTGATTCTGTCTCCTGTGTTCTTTTCCACTTATTTAGAATTTTCTTTTAACTGTTTTGTACTTTTTGGAATGTAGTTGCTGTCTTTAATCCTTATTTCTGAATCACTCTTGTACTGCTTTGAATATGGTAGCAAATATATAATTCCATTGTAAATCTTCCTTATAAAGATCAACAGGCTGTATCTTGGAAATATCTTTTCTTAAAATTTGTACAAACATCATCTAAAATGTCTACTAGAATTTATATTTTTTCTCTCAATACCAGTCTGACCAAGAGAATTCTCAAACTGTGCTATGATATATTCAGTTTTCCATACAAGAAATGTGAATGGCACATTTTCTTCTTCAAATTTTTATACCTGATTTTTAGAGAGAAATGATGTGCCTTCTAAGTGTGGGATTCACAGGAAACATTCTGTAAATGTTTCACATTGGAAGCAATACTAGATTCATGATCACGTTTGGCACTGCTTAAGTATTCTGTACATATTTTTGCATGTATTTCATTCAAAAATCTTAAAGTCAATTGTTTGAAAATGTATACTCACTTCTGAGTTCCAACTCCTGTCACAGTGACTTTAAGAGGATCCTCATACCATGCTGAATGAAGACAGCATCAAATGTATTTCATCTTCACAGAGATATCCAATTCAATGATAAATTTAGAACAAGCAAAATCAGTATTTCTTAAATATCACATGACTGCACTATTACAAAATAAAATGAAAATCATTATATATATGCATCAATTTAATCTTCAAAATGTTTTATTTTGTGCATATATATATGGATATATGTATATATGCATACATATATATGGACCTGTGGTAAAGATGTGCACAGGTATGCTATCTGCAGAGGTCAGAAAAGGGTGTCATATTTCCTGGAACTCAAGATAAGGATGGTTTTGAGCTACCTATTACTCCTGGGAAATGATCTGAGGTCCTTTTCAAGAGCTTAACTATTAACTATTCTTAACTAGGACCCATATCCCCAAATCTAGAGCTTACAGTTGAAGTTAAAACAGTTTAGCAGTATATTAAAACAAATTATAAGTTGTTGAACTACTGTGATAGGTAGGATCTTTCAAGTGAACTATTGTGAGAAAGTTATTTTCCTTCAAAGTATATGTGTTTACATGTCTATTCAGGAAGATTGAATGTCTGGCCAAGCCCACTACTGCGATGCAGGCACTTCAGGATCTACAAATAGATGATCACATTCCCTTATCTGATTTTCATGTTGGTAATATACTGGGTATTTACTTGTGATCAAAGTACAGACTGCCCATAAGCTCAGTGAAAATTAATGAGAAACTATTCATATCAAAGAGTACACATTTTATAGAAGACCTTTTGATCTTTGAGTAAAACATAAGCTATGCTTTAAAGCCAGCTGACTCTGTGACTTCATGTGAGAAGACTGCATCACAGTCACTGCAGAGCAGAGATGTTATGGAGTTGGATGGGAGCAGTGCTTGCATAGATCCACAGTCTACAGAACTCAAGTGGTAAATAGTAGCAAGCTGAACAAGAGGCATTAGGGTTGGCAGAAACACTACCCAGTGTAGATGAAAACAAGTTCTCCAGACTCAAGGCTGATCATGTAGGATGCTTCAAACAACTAGGTAAATCAGCAGGAGAAGAAAATTAATAAAATTACAGCTTGTATTTTTTGTTTGTACCTACAACACAATAGGGCACAAATAAATATAATGTGCCACAAATCACACAAATACATATACAAATATAGTCTTTAGCTTCTGTTTCTACACAGAAACAAGGTAAGGATCCCAACACTGAATATAATCAATAAATAATAGCAGTTAATTCTGTGGCAAAATGTTTTCAATTTAACTTTTAGTTACATATTATTAACATTTTCGGAATTTGGCAATGAATATGTGTGGCAATGAATATATAATTTGTGTAATAAACAAAAGAATTCTTGCTTTTTTAAAATGAACATGAAAGTGTACACCCATAGAGTTTTCTAAGCTTGATTGATTTTGCATCACTGAATACAGTCATAAAAATTTGTCAAAGTTGCTTATTCTTAGGTCTGAAATATTATTTATATATATTATAGAATATTAAATTCATACTCTGTATTGCAGCAGGTACTGAAAAGTGGGTGCTTTAATAAAACAAATGAAAATTATGTAAAATGACCTGATATATGACTAGAAATGTAAAAAACAAAACTGAATATAAAATGTTATGAAGCTGAGGAAGAAAACAGTAAGATCAGAACTAGGTGAGGTAGTCACTTTCTTCTCAGTACAGCAAAATTTCCATGAGCTTCTAGAGTTTATATTTCAAGCAATAACATCAACTTATGGCACCAGCTTTCATTCTGCTAACAGATAGCATGGTTTCATCCTCCTAGACTGTAAGACTTGCCCAAGCTGTCTCCCTGTGTGTGAAGGTGTGTTTCCTTTATGTTGAGGCTGAGAAACTCTTTCTTTAAGGCATGCAAAGATTTTTCTTAGAACCAAGGAAGGATAGATTTTTCAATAAGTATTTGTCTTCTTTAGCAAATCAGTTAGTTATTTGATAAAGTATAATTCTATTATATGTGTCTGCATTCTGAACTAATATAGAAATGAATTATCAATAAAATTATTCTACCATTAATCCAAGAACACAGCATAAATAAATACCTATTCTGGATTTCAAAAAAAAAGAACTTACAAAATATTTTGTTGTTTTCCCATTTCAAATACAACCATAATTAAATACTAAGACTATTTAACAGAAGATACTATCTAGTGTTAAGAAATGTTACTAAATAAATGTCTTCAGTAAGCATTCAAATTGTTCATCCATAACATGCCTGCTAGATATGTTTATTGTCTTCAATAGAAAACTCATTGTTTGGTCTACGACATCGCCTAGGAGTAGAAGGCTTGTGTATTATACAGAAATCTGGTTTCAGTCCTCAGGAACACACACACACAAACACACACACATACATACACATACACACACACACACACACACACACACA
>BDUI01002122.1:0-14622 GCA_002335545.1 Apodemus speciosus | reverse complement strand
TTTTTTTTTTTTTTTTTTTTTTTTTTTTTTTACAAAAGTTCGCTATAACTTCGAACATAAATTGAATGAGAAGTTTACAACGGAGAATGATCACATGCACATCCATTAAGAGTAATCATCTTGCTAAACATCCATCATCTGTCCCCAGTTCTACAGGTTCATGGAGAGTTTAAAAACATATTTTGTAACTATGTTAAGACCGAAGTTTTGTATAGATAAACCAAGTCAATATTTTATCTTCTGTTCTTGTACCTATAGCAAATCATTAGTTCCTTTTTATGACTTTGGATTTTACAACCTCTTGGAATGTGCATTAAAAGCAGATGCCTGCTTCCTATGTCAGAAGCAATTAACTGATGACACTTGAAGCCTGGAAGAGTTCTCAAGGAAGTTTTGGAATCAGAAAGGATTCATTATCAGTTCTATTATAAAAGGCCTTAATAATTACTAACATAAGTTTAAAAATTCTTATAGGATCATTAAGAATTAAGAAGTTATCTCCTTGTCTATATAGCATCATTACAAGACAGTACATCTTCATTCTATTGCAGAATTCTCCTTAAAATTGTATGCTAATACCTAGTGATATATACATATATATCTATATACACACATATATGTGTATGTGTGTATATACCTAGTGAGATATATATATATAATAAAACAGGAAGTGCATATTAATGGCAATAATCTTTTCTAAAATGAAATCTCCTGGGCCTTGCTTGAAGGGACAAATCCCTTGTAGATTTTAATCCATGGCAGAACCATCTCAGGAACATCACCTGCTCAGTTTTTAGGTACTCCTTGATGGCTCCTCACATACACCACACACACACACACACACACACACACACACACACACACACTCGTGATATATTTGACTAATTCATTTGAATAACATTTCCCTGAGTAAAAATTACCATTTCAAGAAATGTTTTCGAAAAAAATATTTTTTCACAGATAAACATTTTGTCATTTTATTGTCTATATAATGTCTTGGCTAGATAAAATTATTTAGAAAGACATGCTATCAAATGAGAAAATGCCTCCATAAAATTTGCTTGTGGGTAACCCTGCTTTACACTTTTTGATTGAAGATTGATGTGAAAAGGCCTAGTTCACTATGTGTTCTGCAGGAAATCAACATAAGCAAGTCAGTAAGCATCTTTCCTTCATGGGCTCTGTAACAGCTCCTTCTGCCAGACTCCTTCTCTGACTTTTGTGAAGAAGGAAGTGTGAACTGAGAATTAAGATAAACCCATTATTCTATAAGATTTTTAGGTCTTAATGTTTTATTACAACAATAGAAAACTTTAACTAAGTCATATGCTGAAATGTTCAGGGAAATATCTGCAACTCAAATATAAGTATAATTTTAATTTAGCCTCTTTAAATTAGCCTTGATTGCCAAATGTGGGGCTTGGATTTTTTAATTATGAAAGATCTTGCAATTAAACTAAATATGTAACTTTAAAAGATAACATAATGTGCTAATTGCCATCTGCTGCAAAAATAAAACTTGTACAATTTGAGAGATGTACTAATCTATATCTAAAATAAGTGATATGGACTCAATTTAATACTATGCCTCACTGTTAGAATAATAATAGTTGTTTCTCCTAGGTCTTACATACCATGCATATATGGGTATCATATTTGAATCAATTATTCCAATCTTACATTTTAATGGATAGCATTGACTGTCTGATATGCAATGATTGAGAGTCATATTTCTCATCAACTTTTAAATAGAAACAGGCTAATTTGGGCAGAAATATGTTTCAGTGCTTAAGAGCTCTCTCTGATCTATCAGAGGACGTGACTTCAATTCCTAGTTTAATCTCTAATTGAGAGGCTCACAATTGCCTGGATCTACACCTCTAGGAGACCGGACACTGGTCTTAGGGACACTTGCCTTTATATATGCATATGCATATACAGACAAAGGCATGTATACTTATTCCCAAGAATATAAAAAAATGATAAATTCTTCTGGGTTAATTTTTTCTTTTTGAATTTTACTACTATAAGATTTTTAAAACCAACATCTAACAATAAAGTTTATAAGTCAGATATACAGGTATATTATATTTCAAAATGTATTGATGATTATAACAGACAGGATTGAATTATTAAATGTATTGGCCAAATGCAATGTGACTCTTTTTTTGTTAAAAAAAAATCTTTCTCAGACTTTCTGATTTTTCTTTATTTTGATATGGCTTGTAAGCATACCATGATATCTCTACATGTATAGCTGAAGCCTGCAGCATTTATCATCTGTCTTTCTACATTGTCCATGTGCATAATGGGAAATCTGATATAAGCTGACAGGTCTGTTATTCCAAATAAGCTTGAGTAACAAGATCACAACATTTTTGCTGCTTTAGAAATTGAAATCAATGAACTTATATAATTGGATCAACATCATTTATATGCGAGTACTCATCACATTAGCTCTATTAATTGATGGTCAATTTCTAGTCTAGAATATGCTTCAAAGCCAACATCAGGCTTAAAATGTTCATATGACCTGAATCACAGAATGCTTTATTTGACTTTCATTACAATTACCATTATACAAATTGGTGCCTTCCTCTCTTTCAGGAAGAGATGTTTCCCATAACTTAGATGCTGAAAAAGACTTTGAGAAAATACAACACCCCTTCATATTAAAAGTTTTAAAGAGATCAGGAATTCATGGCACATACTTAAACATAATAAAAACAATAAACAGCAAACCAAGAGCCAACATCAAATTAAATGGAGAGAAACTTGAAGCAATCACACTAAAACTGGGGATAAGTTTGCCCGCTCTCTCCCTATCTATTCAATTTAATACTAAAAATTCTAGGTGAGCAATTAGACAACAAAAGATAGTCAATGGGATATAAATTGGAAAGGAATAATTCAAGTTATTACTATTTGGAGATGATTTGATAATATACATAGGCAAGGCTTAAAATTATACCAAAATTCTCCAGGACTTTTAATAGAGAAACATGCTTAACACTTTCAATTTTTTTCTATATCCATAAAGTGATTTCTGTCATGAAATTAATTTAAATATTAAATAACATTGATTTTCATATGTCAAATCTATTTTCCATCCTAAAGATCAAACCTTCATCTCTGCCAAACATTTTTTCTCTTTTTTTTTTATAGGATATATTTATTCTTTATTTACACTTCAAATGTTATCCCCTTTTCAAGTTCCCTGCCCCCACAGATAGCTCCTATCCCATCCCCCTTCCTCCTCCTTCTATGAAGGTATTCCTCCACTCACCTAATTCCCACCTTCTTGCCCTTGATGTTCTTACAAAACAGCATCTTTCAAGCCTTCATATGACCAAGGACCTCTCCTCCCATTGATGCCTGACAAGGCAATCCTCTGCTACATATGCAGCTAGAGTCATGTATACCCCTTCATTTATGACATACTCCCTAGGAACTCTTGGGGGTTAGATTAGTTCATATTGTTGTTCTTACTATGAGGTTGCAAACCCATTCAGCCCCTGTAGTCCTTTCTCTAACTCCTCCATTGGGGACCCCATGCTCAGTCCAGTGTTTGGCTGTGAGCATCTGTCTCTGTATTTATAAGGCTCTGGAAGGGCTTCTCAGGAGATAGCCATATCAGTCTCCATTCAGCAAGCATTTCTTGGTATCCATGATAGACGGGATTTGGTGATTATATATGGGTTGCATCCCCAGGTGGGACAATTTCTGGATGGCCTTTCCTTAAGTCTCTGCTCTATACTTTATCAACAAAATATCAACATAAGGAGTGAAATGACACCCCAGAAAACGCAAGAAGATAATCTTTCAACAAACCCAAAAGAAGTTAGTCTCACAAACATATTTCCACCTCTAACAACAAAAACAACAGGAAGTAACAATCACTTTTCTTTAATATCTCTTAACATCAATGGACTCAATTCCTCAATAAAAAAGACATAGACTAACAGACTGAATACATAAACAGGACGCAAAATTTTGCTGCATACAAGAAACTCACCTCAGTGACAAAGACAGACACTACCCCTGAGTAAGAGGTAGGAAAACAATTATCCAAGCAAATGGTCCCAAGAAACAAGCTGGAGTAGCTATTCTAATATGGAATAAAATCGACTTTCAACCAAAAGTTGTCAAAAATACAAGGAAGGACACTTTGTACTGGTAAAAGGAAAAATTTATAAAGATGAACTTTCAATTCTGAACATCTATGCTCCAAATGTAAGGGTACCCACATTCATAAAAGAAACTTTGCTAAAGCTCAAGGCACACATCACATCCCACACAATAATAGCGGGAGACTTCAACACCTCACTCTCACTTATGGACAGATCCTGGAAACAGAAACTAAAAAGAAACACAGTGAAACAAACAGAAGTAATGAGTCAAGTAGATATAACATTATACACACACACACACACACACACACACACACACACACACACACACACACACACACACGTGTGTGTGTGTGTGTGTGTGTGTGTATAACATTATTATTATTATTTTTATTGTCTACATTCTTTGCTTACATTACAAATGATTTCCCCTTTCCTGGTTCCTCCCTCCCCATAACTCCCATAAATCCTCTTCCATCCTTCCATTCCCCAATCAACCCCCTCCCACTTCTCTGTCCTGGTAATCCCCTACAATGCTGCATCAAGCCTTTCCAGGACCAGGGCCCTCTCCTTCCTTCTTCTTGGGAATCCTTTGATATGTTAATTGTGTTGTGAGTATTCAGAGCTTCTGGGCTAGTATCCACTTATCAGTGACTGCATTCCATGTGTGTTTTTTTGTGATTGGGTTACCTCACTTAGTATGATATTTTCTAGTTCTAACCGTTTGCTTAAGAATTTCATGAATTCATTGTTTTTAATTGCTGAGTAGTATTTCATTGTGTAAATATACCACATTTTCTGTATCCATACCTCCATTTAGGGACATCTGGTTTCTTTCCAGCTTCTGGCTATTATAAATAAGGCTGCTATGAACATAATGGAGCATGTGTCCTTATTGCATACCACAAAATCCTCTGGGTACATGCAGGGTACTCTGAAAGTGTCATTTCCAGTTTTCTGAGGATCCACCAGACTGATTTCCAGAGTGGTTGTACCAGCTTTCAATCCCACCAGCAATGGAGGAGTGTTTCTCTTTCTCCACATAATTGCCAACACCTGCTGTCTCTTGAGATTTTTTAATCTTAGCCATTCTGACTGGTGTGAGGTGAATTCTCAGGGTTGTTTTGATTTACATTTCCCTAATGACTAATGACGTTGAACATTTCTTAAGGTGCTTCTCAGCCATTCGAAAATCTTCAGGTTCTTTGTTTAGCCCTGTACCTCATTATTTAATAGGGTTACATGGCTCTCTGGAGTCCAATATCTTGAGTTCTTTGTATATTTTAGATATTAGCCCTCTGCAGGATGTAGGGTTCATGAAGATCTTTTCCCAATTTGTTGGTTGTCATTTTGTCCTTTTGGCAGTGTCCTTTGCCTTAGAGAAACTTTGTAGTTTTATGAGGTCCCATTTCTCAATTCTTGATCTTAGAGCATAAGCTATTGGTGTCCTGTTCAGGAACTTTCCCCTGTGCCCATGTCCTCAAGGGTCTTCCCCACTTTCTTTTCTATTGGTTTCAATGTGTCTGGTTTTATGTGGAGTTCCTTGATCCACTTGGAGTTGAGCGTAGTACAAGGAGATGAGAATGGATCAGTTTGCATTCTTCTGCATGCTCACCTCCAGTTGAACCAGCACCATTTGTTGAAAAGGCTATCCTTTTTTTCACTGGATCCCAACTTAGTTTATAGAACATTTCACCCTCAAACAAAAGAATATACCTTCTTGTCAGCACCCAGTGGTACCTTCTCCAAAACTGACCATATATTTTGTCACAAAACAAAAGTTATAAGAAGATTGAAATAATCCCATGCACCCTATCAGATCACAATGGTCTGAGGCTGGTCTTAAATTCCAACAAAACAACCAAAAACACACATACACATGGAAGCTGAATAGCACTCTACTCAATAATAACTTTGTGAAAGAAAAAATAAAGAAATTAAAGACTTTTTAGAATTTAATGAAAATAAGGACACATCATACCAAAACTTGTGGGGCACAATGAAGGCATTGCTAAGATGAAAACTCACAGCTCTTAGTGCCTCCAAAAAGAAACTAGAGAGTATACACTAGCATTTTGACAGCACACCTGAAAAATCTAGAATAAAAGGAAGCAAATACACCCAAGAGGAGTATATGGCAGGAAATGATCAAACTCAGGGCTGAAATTAACCAAATAGAAACAAAAAGAACTATGCAAAGAATCAACAAAACCAGGAGCTGATTCTTTGAGAAAATCAACAAGACAGATAAACCCTTAGCCAGACTAACCAGAGGGCACAGAGACCATACACAAATTAATAAAATCAGAAATGAAAAGGGAGACATAAGAAAGGAAACTGTGGAAATTCAAAAAATCATCAGATCCTACTACAAAAGCTTTATACTCACCAAACTTTTTAATATGTTCTAAAATTTGATTTGCCTGTATTTTCTTCCGAATTTTTGTGTTTATGTTCAAAATGGAAATTAGTTTGTACTATTCATTTCTTCTTGCTTTTTATTGACAATGAGATTAATATTCAATGATGATAGTCTTTCTTCTCTTGTATTTTAGGGAAAAGCCAGAGAAGTGTTGAAACCAAATAGCCTTGAAATGTGTTAGAATTTAGTAATGAGTCAACTTGCTTGTAAGACTTCAATTTGGGGAAGACTTTTAATTTCTAATTTAATGCCATTGTTCATTGTGCTTCCATGTAAATTTTTCATGCACTAGAGTTTGATTTACAGTAAATTAGATATGTTTAGAAATTTATAAGTCTCTTTTAAATGTTTTTAGTTTTGGAATACATGTTTTCAAAGTATTTTAATTACCTTCATGGTTTCATTAAAGCTCATGGTAAAAACTACTTAAACTTTTCAGTTTCATAAACGTTGGTATTCTCTGTCTTTTTTGTATTAGTTTGGCTAAAGATTTACTAATTTGCTTATAATTTTTAAGGTTTTATTGTGTGTTCTGCCTGCAAGAATGCCTCTGAATCATATGTGTTACTAGTGTACTTGGAGGTCATAAATGGATATCAGTTCTGTAGTTACAGACAATTGTGAGTCATCACATAGATGCTAGGAACTGAACACTTTGGAAAAGCAGGCTGTGCTTTTAACTACTTGGCCATTTTCATAGTTCAAAGGCAGGTAACATTGTTAACTTTTTCAAAGACTTGAACAGGATTGGTTCATTATATTCTTTTATTCTCTATTTAATAACTGATGTCTCAACCTTTGTTATCTCTTGGAATTACTAGATTTAGTTTTTGGTTTTTTTTTTTGTTTTTTGTTTTTTGCTTTTCTGTAATTTGTTAATTTAAGTTTTATTATGGACATATTCTCACCAGCGACTAAGCAAGCAAGTACAGCCAGGAGCTCAGGGAACACAGGAATGGCAGAGCAGCTGTGACAGGGCCTATCTGTTCTCCACCTGTACCCAGGAGCTGGGCTGAACCACAGCAGTCTATGCCAGGGGAGAGCTGGTCACCCAGGGGTGCTGAGTTAGGCTTGTAGGCCCACAGGAGGGACAAGTGCCAGTCAGAGACTGACTAACACCAGAGATAACCAGATGGTTAAAGGCAAACGTAGAAAAGTTACTAACAGAAGTCAAGGCAATATGGCACCACCCGAAACCAATTCTCCCACAACAGCAACTACTGGATACCACAACACACCAGAAAAGCAAGATTTAGATTTAAAATCGCAGCTCATGATGCTGATAGAGGGCTTCAAGAAGGACATAAATAACTCCCTTAAAGAAATACAGAGGAACACAGGTAAACAGGTAGAAGCCCTTAAATAATTACAGGAAAGCACAACCAAATAGGAAAAGGAATTGAACAAAACCATCCAGCATCTAAAAATGGAGGTAGAAACAATAAAGAATTCACAAAGGGAAACAATTCTAGACTTAGAAAACCAAGGAAAGAAGTTAGGAGTCATGGATCCAAGCATCAACAACAGAATACTAGAGACTGAAGAGAGAATCTCAGATGCAAAAGATACCATAGAAAGCACTGACACAACAGTCAAGGAGAATGAAAAATGCAAAAATGTTCCTAACCTGAAACATCCAGGAAATCCAGGATAAAATGAGAGGACTAAACTGGAGGATTATAGGTATAGAAGAATGTAAAGATTTCCAACTTAAAGGGCCGGTAAATCTCTTCAACAAAATCATAGAAGAAAACTTCCTTCACCTAAAGAGAGAGATGCCCATGAACATACAAGAAGCCTACAGAACTCCAAATAGATTTGACCAGAAAAGTAATTACTCCCATCACATAATAATTAAAACACCAAGTGCACTAAGCAAACAAAGAATATTAAAAGCAGTAAAGGAAGAAGGCCAAGTAACTTATAAAGGCAGACCTATCAGAATTACACCCAACTTCCTGCCAGAGATTATGAAAGCCAGAAGCTACTGGCCAGATGTCATACAGACACTAAGGGAACACAAATGACAATCCATGCTACAATACCCAGCAAAATTCTCAATTACCATAGATGGAGAAACCAAGGTATTCGATGACAAAAAAAATTTACACAACATCTTTCCTCAAATCCAGGGTTTCAAAGGATAATAAATGGAAAACATCAACAAAAGGAGGGAAACTGCACACTAGAAAAAGTAAGAAATTAATCTTCTCTTAATAAACCAAAAAGAAGAGAGTCATACAAACATAACTCCCTCTCATAACAAAAATAACAGGAAGCAACAATCACTTCTCCTTAATATCTCTTAATATCAATGGATTAAATTCTCCAATAAAAAGACATAGTCTAACAGACTGGATACATAAGCAGTACCCAACATTTTGCTACATACAGGAAAATCACCTCACACACAAAGAGAACTTGTTTTATCTTACAGTCCTAGAGTGAGAATCAGACTAGCAGGTAAGCATGTCRGTAGATTTCTGGAGCAGGAAACTGAGAAATCTCACTTCAACTGTGCACACAAAGTAGAGAAGAGGATTCCGTAGCATGCAATAAGGACACATGCTCCATTATGTTCATAGCAGCCTTATTTATAATAGCCAGAAGCTGGAAAGAAACCGGATGTCCCTAAGTGGAGGAATGGATAAAGAAAATGTGGTATATTTACACAATGGAATACTACTTAGCAATTAAAATTCATGAAATGCTTAAGCAAATGGTTGGAACTGGAAAATATTATACTAAGTGGGGTAACTCATTCACAAAAGAACACACATGGAATGTAGTCACCAATAAGTGGATATTAGCCCAGACGCACAGAATAACCAAAACACAACCCACATATCAAATCATTGCCAAGAAGAAAGAAGGAGAAGGCCCCAGTACTGGAAAGTCTTGATGCAGCATTGTGGGGGATTGCCAGGACAGAGAAGTAGGAGGGGGTTGATTGGGGAATGGGAGAAAAGAAGAGGACTTATGGGACTTAGGNCCAAAACACAACCCACATATCAAATCATTGCCAAGAAGAAAGAAGGAGAAGGCCCCAGTACTGGAAAGTCTTGATGCAGCATTGTGGGGGATTGCCAGGACAGAGAAGTAGGAGGGGGTTGATTGGGGAATGGGAGGAAAGAAGAGGACTTATGGGACTTAGGGGGAGAGGGGAAATGGGAAAGATAGAACACTACCCAATTTATTTTATGAAGCTACAATTACTCTGATACCTATAACACACAAAGATCCAACAAAGAAAGAGAATTGTAGACCAATTTCCCTTATGAATATCAATGCAAAAATAATAAAATTCTTGCCAACTGAATCCAAGACCACATCAAAATGATCATCCACCATGATCAAGTACGTTTAATCCCGGGGATGCAGGGATGGCTCAATATGCAGAAATTCATCAATGTAATTCACTACATAAACAAACTCAAAGAAAAAAAAACACATGATCATTTCATTAGATGCCGAGAAAGCATTTGATGGAAACCAACACCTCTTAATGATAAAAGTCTTGGAAAGATCAGGAATTCCAGGTCCATACCTAAACATAGCAAAAGCAATATACAGCAAACCTGCAGTGAACATCAAACTAAATGGAGAGAAACTTGAAGCAATCCCACTGAATTCAGGGACTCACAAGGCTGCCCCTTCTCTTGCCACCTGTTCAATGTAGTACTTGAAGGCCTAGACAGAGAAATTAGACAACAAAAGGAGGTCAAAGGGACTCAAATTGGAAAGGAAGAAGTCAAAGTATCACTATTTGCAGATGAGATGATATTATAGTTACATGACCCCAAAAATTCCACCAGAGAACTCCTAAACTTGATTTAAAAAAAAAAAACTTCAGCAAAGTGGCTGAATATAAAATTAACTCAAACAAATCAGTAGCTTTCCTATACTCAAAGAATAAAGAAGCTGAGAAAGAAATTAGGGAAATGGCACCTTTCACAATAGTCACAAATAATATAAAATAACTTGGTATCACTCTAATCAAGGAAGTTAAAGATCTGCATGACAAGAATACCAAGTGTCTGAAGAAAGATATTGAAGAAGATCTCAGAATATGGAAAGATTTCCCATGCTCATGGATTGTCAGGGATACTATAGTAAAAATGGCCACCTTGCCTAAAGCAATCTATAGATTCAATGTAATCCCCATCAAAATTCCAACTCAATTCTTCATAGAGTGAGAAAGAGCAATTTCCAAATTTATCTGGTAAACCAAAAATCCCAGGATAGCAAAAACTATTGTCAACAATAAAAGAAACTCTAGAGGAATCACCATCCCTTATCTCACTCTATAGTACAGAGCAATAGTGATAAAAATTGCATAGTATTTTTACAGTGACAGACAAGTATATCAATGGAATAGAATTGAAGACCCAGAAATGAACTCTCAGACCTATGGTCACTTGATCTTTGACAAAGGACCTAAACCATCCAGGGGGAAAAAGTCAGCATTTTCAACAAATGGTACTGGGTCAACTGCCAGTCAACACATATAAGGATACAAATTCATCCATTCCTATCTCTTGGTACAAAGCTCAAGTCCAAGTGGATCAAGGACCTCCATAAAAACCAGATACACTGAATCTACTCAAAGAGATATTGGGAAAAAAACCTTAAGCACATTGACGCAGGGGAGAATTTCCTGAATAGAGAAAAAATAATTTCTGCTCTAAGATCAAGAATTGACAAATGGGATCTCATAAAATTGCAGTTTCTTTAAGGCAAAGGATACTGTCAATAAGACAAAACAGCAGCCAGCAGATTGGGAAGAGATCTTTAGCAACCATACATCCAATGTAGAGTTAATATTCAATATATTCAAGGAACTCAAGAACTCAGACTCCTCATCTGGAATGACAAAAAACCCAGGATAGCTAAAACTATTATCAACAGTAAAAGAACTTCTGGGGGAATCAGTATCCTAGACCTCAAACAATACTACAGAGCAGTATTGCTAAAAACTGCATGGTATTGGTATAGGAACAGGGAGGTGGATCAATGGAATAGGATTGAAGACCCAGAATTGAACCCACACATCTATGGCCAATTGAACTTCGACAAAGGAGCTGAAAACATTCAGTAGAAAAAAGACAGGCTTTTCAACAAATGGTGCTGGCTCAACTGGAAGTCAACATGCAGAAGAATGAGAATTGATCCATTCTTATCTCCTCATACTAAGCTAAACTCCAAGTGGATCAAGGACCTCCACATAAAACCAGACATACTAAAACTAATAGAAAGGAAACTAGGGAAGACCCTTGAGGACATTGTCTCAGGGGGAAAGTTCCTAAACAGAACACCAATAGCTTATGCCCTAAGATCAAGAATAGACAAATGGAACCTCATAAAATTACAAAGTTTMTGTAAGGCAAAAGACACTGTCAAAAGGACAATTGGCAACCTACAAGTTGGGAAAAGATCTTCACCAACCCCACAACTGACAGAGGGCTAATATCCAATATATACAAAGAACTCAGGAAGTTAGACCCCAGAAAACCAAATAACCCTATCAAAAAATGGGGTACAGAGCTAAACAATGACTTCTCACCTGAAGAAATTCGGATGGCTGAGAAGCACCTTAAAAAATGTTCAACATCATTAGTCATTAGAGAAATGCAAATCANGAAGAAGAAGAAGAAGAAGAAGAAGAAGAAGAAGAAGAAGAAGAAGAAGAAGAAGAAGAAGAAGAAGAAGAAGAAGGAGAAATCAGACTCCTGAGAACCAAATAACCTCATTTAAAAATGGGATCTTACTCCCCCCTTTTGGTTAATCTAACCAAAGAATTTTCAACTGAGGAATACAGGATGGCTGAGAAACACCTAAAGAAATGTTCAGCATCCTTAATCATCAAGGAAATGAAAATCAAAACATGCCTGAGATTTCACCTCACACCAGTCAGAATGGCCAAGATCAAAACCTCAGGGGACAGTAAATGCTGGAGAGGATGTGGAGAAAGTAACTCCCCTTCATTGCTAGTGGGATTGCAATCTGGTAAAACCAGTCTGGAAATCAGTTTGGCAGTTTCTCAGAAAATTGGACATAGTGGTAGCTGAGGACCCAGCTATACCACTCCAGGGCATATACCCAGAAGATGCTCCAACATGTAATAAGGACACATGCTACATTATGTTCATTGTACCCTTATTTATAACATCCAGAAGCTGGAAGGATCCCAGATGTCCCTCAACAGAGGAATGGATACAGAAAATAGGGTACATCTACACAATGGAGTACTACAAAACTATTTTTTTATGTTTTTTTTATTTTCTATATTCTTTGTTTACATTCTGAATGTTTTCCTGTTTCCCAGCTCCCCCCTCACCATATGTGCCCTAAGTCCCCTTCCCTCTGCCCTTTCCCCAATCACCCCTTTCCCTTTTCTCTGTTTTGGTATTCCTCTACGATACTGGATCAAGTCTTTTCAGGACCTAGGCCCTTTCCTCCCATCTTCTTGGGAATCATATGATTAGCTAATTGTGTCTAGAGAATTCAGAGTTTCTGGGGAAATTAATAACCACTTATCAGTGATTGGATTTCATGTGTATTCTTTTGTGATTGGGATAGCTCACTTAGGATGATATTTTCCAGTTCCAAACATTTGCGTACAAATTTCATGAATTCATTGTTTTTAATTGCTGAGTAGTATTCCATTGTATAAATATACCACATTTTCTGTGTCCATTCCTCCATTGAGGGGCATCTGGGTTCTTTTCAGCTTCTGGCTATTATTAAGAAGGCTTCTATGAACATAGAGGAGCATGTGTCCTTGTTGCTTGCAGGGAAATCCTTTGGGTATATGCCCAGGAGTGGTATGGCAGGGTCCTCTGGAAGTGTCATGCCCAATTTCCTGAGGAACCACCACACTGATTTCCATAGTCGTTGTACCATCTTGCAATACCAACAGCAGTTTAGGAGTGTTCCTCTTTCTCCACATCCTCGCCAACACCTGTTTTCTCCTGAGTGTTTAATCTTAGCCATTCTCACTGGTGAGGTGAAATCTCAGGTTTGTTTTGA
This sequence comes from Apodemus speciosus, assembly GCA_002335545.1. Classification (NCBI taxonomy): domain Eukaryota; kingdom Metazoa; phylum Chordata; class Mammalia; order Rodentia; family Muridae; genus Apodemus; species Apodemus speciosus. The sequence goes on along the minus strand of BDUI01002122.1, from coordinate 1,041 downwards.
TTTGCATTTCCCTAATGACTAATGATGTTGAACATTTCTTAAGGTGCTTCTCAGCCATCCAAATTTCCTCAGGGGAAAATTCTTTGTTTAGATCTGTACCCCATTTTTAAAAGGGTTATTTGGTTCTCTGGGGTTTAACTTCTTGAGTTCTTTGCATATATAGGATAGTTAGCCCTCTGTCAGATGTGGGGTTGGTGAAGATCTTCTTCCCAGTTTGTTAGTTGCCCTTTTGTCCTTCTGACAGTGTCCTTTGCCTCACAGAAATTTTGTAATCTTATGATGTCCCATTTGTCAATTCTTGATCTTAGAGCATAAGCTATTGGTGTTCGGTTCAGGAACTTTCCCCCTGTGCCCATGTCCTCAAGGGTCTTCCCCAGTTACTTTTCTATCAGATTGTCTGATTTTATGTGGAGGTCCTTGATCCACTTGGAGTTGAGCTTAGTATAAGGTGATAAGAGGGGATCAATTCTCATTCTTCTGCATGCTGACCTCCAGTTGAACCAGCACCATTTGTTGAAAAGGGTATCTATTTTCCACTGGATGGTTGTAGCTCCTTTATCAAAGATCAATTGACCATACTTTTGTGGGTTCATTTCTGGATCTTCAATTCTATTCCACTGATCTACTTGCTTGTCACTGTACCAATACTATGCTGTTTTTAATACTATTGCTCTGTAGTACTGCTTGAGGTCTGGGATACTCATTTCCCCAGAAGTTCCTTTATTGTTGAGAATAGTTTTAGCTATCCTGGGTATTTTGTTATTCCAAATGAATTTGAGAATTGTTCTTTCTAAATCTATGAAGAATTGATTTGGGATTTTGATGGGGATTGCATTGAATCTGTATATTGCTTTTGGCAAGATGGCCATGTTTACTATATTAATCCTGCCAATCCAAGAGCATGGAAGATTTTTCCATCTTCTGAGGTCTTCTTTGATTTCTTTCTTCAAAGACTTGAAGTTCCTGTCATACAAATCTTTCACTTGTTTGGTTAGAGTCACAACAAGATACTTTATATTTTTTGTGGGTAATGTGAAGGGT
>BDUI01002121.1:51763-62379 GCA_002335545.1 Apodemus speciosus | reverse complement strand
CCAACAAAACCAACCAAATGAACACCCCAAACACTTGAATTGTATGCACTTTCTTTAAAATAAATTTTAGTAAGTTTAAGTCTGTGACCTTCTCTTCAGCTGTTCTTATCATGCTTTTCTAATTTAGAGAGTTGGTGCTTCTTTGTGTGGTTGGTTTCAGTCCATATGTGTATATGCATTAATCCAATTAGCACAGTAAACAGTCTGTTCAACCATTAATCATTTGTGGGCGTGGGAAGCTACTACTCAACTTCCTGAGAGAATCAACCCATTTCAATGTCTGACTGCTTCAAGTGTGAAGCTGACAAATAGCTCTTAGCAAATTCAAGAATTTGCCACCAAGTCTGCCTGTTGATTTAMATCATTATCTGCCCTTCAGGAATGCTTTATTCCAGCTGTAAGGACCACTATACCTAAAGCTGTGACTCCAGTTTCAGAAGGCCCTGCGTTAGCCATGGCTGCTTCAGACAACTTGACACAGTTTCAGCTGTCACTAACTTTGGTGACCTTTTTTTTCCTGCAACAATTCTCACTAAGGTGTACGTGGGAGAATATATTATCCTCTTTCAACAGAAGCCCCCTGACTTTTTATAATTGAAAGCCTTCATTTGGACATTATACCAGACTTGTGATTGCTGTGGAACTTGAAGCAGTATTGTGAATGGTTCAAAAATATAGTCCTACATTTATATCCCAGTCCCTCCAGGCCATATATCACCAGAGGGCCAAGCTGTACCATGAGGAGACAGTGGCAGTGATTGTCAAGTTGCTAGCAGCCAGAACAGTAACTAGTGGTAGTGGTTATAGTCATAACAATGAGAAGGCTGCTGTAGAGTTCTAGGCCTCAGGCAGCCCYGTGACCTAAATTCAGTTCCTTGGTACTTTAGTGGAAGGAGAGCACTGACTCCTGAATCTTGTTCTCTGACTCTCATGGGCACCAGCACGGACAACATAAGTAATAAAACAAATATGAAATCATGATAATTATAGGTTTTTCTCTTCTGTCTTGCAGGATGATAGAGAAGAGGCAGAGTTCTGTGTTCCTAATCCTAAGATTTGAGATTGTATTCAAGTCTATTACTCCTTTTGAGATTTCCACTGAAAACCCCTGAGTGTTCAGAAAATCCACTATATCCATGAATTCCAGTTATTGTTTCCAAGAATTGTACAGTTACTTGAGTTTCTGCTTGGCTCATACATCCCAGCTGCTTCTTTCTGCTGCTGTTTTTGGAGTCTTGCCTTGTATACGGAAAGCTGAGTAGTTGTCAGCATCTTGGGGAAGATTGAATGCAGATTTTTTTGGAGGGGCTTATTTCTCTGTAGTATCCCCCACTTTCTGTAAGGCATCGCCTCTGGACTCTTGTGCCAGGGCAGGAATGCTGGCTTTTAGCTAGAACACAAGTCCTTGTGCTCCCAGTGGCAAGTACTTTCAGTCAGAAGGCTCACATGAACGGAGTCTGATGCTGCCACTCCCTTCACTCAGGAATTGTGATTCTTAGGACATGCTTATGCTGGTTGCTTTCCAGCACCTTTAAACAGCTTCTTTATATATTTTGTCTAGTTTTTATGGCTGTTTTTGGCAAGAAAAAGGCCAATTTTCATTCAAGTTCTTTTTTTATGGCCCGAATTATTGAGTCTAAATATGTATGCATGCATACATGGAACATTTACTCAAATTAAAACATGCTGAGTTGTTAGAAAGTCTTGTGAAATTTCAGGTGATTTAAATCATTTGGGAGGTAGGGGGTGGGAGTGCTGCTGCTGGCGAGATGGCTCAGTGTGTAAAGAACTCACCGTCAAGCCTGATGACCTGAGTTTAGTACCTGGGATAAATCCACATGGTAGAAAGAACCAACTCTTGAAAATTTCTATGATCTTCATAAGTACCTCTTCATGGAATAGAGATAAAGCATATTTTGTTATTAATCACATGGAATTAAGTTAGAAAAAATACAAAAAGATAGTTGTATAATTCTGAAAATTTTGGGACTTCATAAGGTACATCTGGACAATGTCAGGAAAATCTGAAAAAATGAATTAAATGAAGGTGAACATTTAGGGGTTATGGAGATAAAGAGGAACACTAAAATATTCTTCTTTTGAAGTTACAAAAGAAAGTTTAAAGCCCAAGGAACTTAAAAAGAAAAATATATAGATAGCTGTAAATTTAAGAGGTATTTTTCAAATACATGAATAAAATGACCAGTCTCTAGTAATGTGGATGAAGGAATAGAAGAGATAAAGGTATGCGTCAGAGAAAAGCTAGGGAATAATACAGAGAAAGTGTCAGTGGTGACAAGGTAGTAATAGACTATTAAAGCAGCATTATACCTCAGATTTAGAAAATCAAAGGAAATGGAAAAAAATCTTAAAATACAACTTCAAATTTACATAATAAGAGTTAGGAGAAGGTTGAAGGGACTTTATAATTATCCTGTAAAAATATGAATCTGAAATATCTTTTCCCAAAAAGATTTTATGTCAAGATGGCTCTACCTATGACTTCTTCTAAATTTGTAAAATAAAAATATCAAGTCTATGGAAATTTATCCTAAGGTTAAAAAGGTCACATTTTAGGATGATAGCATAATCTTAACATCAAGACCTAATATGGAAATTTCAGGAAGATTGTCTCTTAAATACTGAGGTAAATATTCTAACCATACATTATTGCATTAAATGCTGTTATAAATACATTGATGTACCACAATCAATTGGGATATTTTAATTCTTCAAATAGAGGTTGTATTGAATTGAATTTAATGCAACTTTACAGATAACAGTTGAATTATTGGAAAATTTATGTGTATAAAATTTTGAAATGAGATGTAAATTTTAGTTTTTATACTTTTGTTCTAATACTCTGTTTTGAATGGCTCAGACAGTTTTACACATGATTTGCTTTCCTTAAACAGTCATTGTTATGGGAATAATTTATCAATATAGTTTTCACTGGAGGTTCAGTGAAGATGTAATTTGTCTGTAGCCTTTTATTTTTTGTTTCTAAGAGACTTTGGTATAGTTTTTATTTTGAAATACCCCTTTTTACTTTCTTCAATTTTTAAATTATATGATAGTGTTTGTGTTGGCTGTCTTGGTTAATGGATTAGGTTCAACTTCTTGGTAGTGTTTTTCTTTCTTTTAAAGAACGAAGTAATTAATCATCATGGTTTGAAGAGGAACTGGCTGAATTAACTAGAAACTGAAATCTTTTGTTAAACTTTTTATTTTGTAATTCAGTTTTTCCTCCTTGTGTGGTTCTTACTAATTTTATTATTTGTTGTTTAATTTGTATCATATTTAAGTATAAACAACATATACTTAAAACATGTAGTATGTTTTGATAAAGTTAAGTATGACTAAGTATTGAATATAGAATTGCTATGACTTACAGCATTGTTCCTTTTGCTGAGTATACTAATAGTATTGAAGATGTAAGACTAAATAATTATAGTACAATAATGTTTAAATTTTGTCTTAAAATATTTTAGGAAAAACAGTAGGGAAGGAGAAATTAATGAAATTAAATTTGAAAATATTTCTTTTTATAAGTTGTCTAATATTTTTTGTCATCTAGAGAAAATTTGATTTAATTTCTTTCTTTAATTAAATAGAACGGAAAGATGCTGAGGGATGGGAGACTGTTCAGAGAGGTCGGCCAGTTCGTTCCCGATCGACAGCAGTTATGCCAAAAGTTTCACTAGTGACAGAAACCTTAAGGTCAAAGGATGACAGTGACAAGGAAAATGTATGCCTTTTACCTGAAGAAAGCATGCAGAAAGGGAAGCTTGTTGAAGACAGATGTTCTACTCTTGAGTTGCTATCCAAAGACTCATTACATTCTTCTGACCATCCTCTTTCTGAAAGAACACAGGTAATGTATTTTTAAAATCCTACTGTGTTTAAACATGTCTGTGTGTGCTAGAATGACTTCTCCTCTCCACCTCAGTGTTTGTTTTTATAATTTGAGATCTTAAGAAAAGTTTCAGAGTAGATTGCTTTGAATATACCCTCTACTTAGATTCACATATTAATCTTATATTTTCTTTTTACTCTGCCTACATATCTGTCTCTACTATGCTAAACACTTTAGATTAATGTACCAACCTGAAAGCCATCCACTTTTATACCATAGCATGTATCTTCTAGGAACAGATAGATTCTTTTATGTTATGTTATAAAGTCAATATAACATTTCTATAATATCTAATATATAGCCAATATTTAAATTTTTCTTATTGTATCACCTTTTTAGTATTGTTAAGAATTTAAAGGATTTAAAAATTGTTTTTAAAGACTGTACTYATTAGTGTATGTTGTGGTATACCTGAAAAGGTCAGAGGACATCTTATATGAGTTGCTTGTCTCTTACTATCATGGTTTGGGGTTTTGAACTCATCTCATCGGGCTTGGCATTTTACCCACTGAGCCATCTTACCCACCATTTTGTTTATGGTTTAAATATGGGGCCTTGCTATGTAGCCCAGGCTGGCCTGTAATTTAACTATCATCTTGTTTTAGCATTTCAAAAGTCAACATCGCAGTTATGTCCTAGTAGTATTTTTCATTAGGGACAATTCCTCATCTGTCTTAGGCTTTCATCCTTGATGTGTCTGGAAGAACTCATTGAAGCTTTGGTTTTGTTTTGTTTGCTTCACAAACAGTGTTCTTTGTTATTCATTCTTTGTATTTCACTTCATTTTGTCCCTTTGTGTCAGAAATAAAGTGATTATACTTAATGACACAATGGTTGTAATTTGGCAAGGCCTTATTAATCAACTCAGATGGTGTTATCTTGTTTCATTTGGCGTTTAGTATCATTAAAAAANTTTCAGCTAATGTCATCTCTATTGGGTCCTGGGAACCTCTTGCTTTCCTGGCCTCTGGGAGTTTCTGTTGGCTACCCTCATTCCCCATTGCTACACACCTCTGTTCAGTTTCCTGGCCTTTTGTATACTTCCTGTCTCCTCCCACATCTGATCCTGCCCCCTTTCCCTCTTCCTCTCCTCTCTTTCTCCTAAGTCCCTCCCACCCTTTACCTCCTGTGATTATTTTGTTCCCCCTTTTAAGTAGGATTGAAGCATCCATCCTTTGGTCTTCCTTCTAGAGAACCTGTAGAGATTATATGGACAGGTTAGGCATGTCCCCAGGTTGAGGGATGGGGCCACCCTTCCTTCTCCAAAAGTTTAACCCAGAATTGCTTTTGTCACAAGGAAATGCAGGAACAAAGAGTAGAGCAGAGACTGAAGGAAAGGCCATCCAGAGACTGCTACATTTGCGGATTCTTCCCATATGCAGCCAGCAAACCCAGTTACTATTGCTTAAGCCAAGAAGTGCATGCTGACAGGAGCCTGATATAGCTGTCCCTGAGATGCTCTGCTAGAACCTGACCAGTACAGATGTGGATGCTCGAGCCAACCATAGGATTGAGCACAGGGACCACAATGGAGGAGTTAGGGGAAGGACTGAAGGAGTTGAAGGGGTCTGCAACCCCATAGGAAGAACAACAATATCAACCAATCAGACCCTCCCCCACCCCCAGAGCTCCCAAGGACTGAACTACCAACCAAAGAGTAAACATGGTGGAACCCATGGCTCCAGCTGCATATGCAGCAGAGGATGACCTTATCTGGCATCAGTGATAGGGGAGGCTCTTGGTCCTGTGAAGGCTTGATGCCCCAGTTTAGGGGAATGCCAGGACAGGGAAGTGGTATTGGGTGGGTTCGTGAGCAGGGGGACGGTGCTGTGATAGGGGGGTTTTCAGAGGGGAAATGAGGAAAGGGAATACCATTTGAAATGTAAATAAAGAAAATAACCAATAAAAAATTTTTAAAAAAGACAGGAAAGTTAAAAAAAATGACATTCAGGCATTATTTTGCTTTAACTATCTACAACTGGCAATGTTAAGTATATTTTTTGAAGTTAAGGTTCCTAGTATTTTTTTCACTTTGTCTTATGAACTCATATGTTTTTTTGATAAAATTTATATATAGTTTATATAAAATTTCTCACTCATTTGGTATAATTGTTATATAAAATGAACAATAACATATTCTTTGTTATCAGAAGAATCTAAATAAAATCATTTATAAAATAGTTGTAATATTTCAGTGTAGAATGATATTTTCCATTTAAATTAATCTTTATCCAAGATATATTTTCCCCATTGGAAATAATTTTTAATTTCCTGGTCTTGCYTTTTTCTTTTTCTTTTTACTTTTTTTGGTATTGGTGAAAGAACCTAGGTGTTATGCACATGTCAGGCCAGTGCTCTACCACTGAGCTGCATTTTCTTTTTAACTTTTCTTTTGAGATAGGATGTTACTGAGTAGTTCAGGTGGACCTTGACTTCACTTTGTAGCCCAGGCTGAGTTTGAACTTGTGGTTCTCTTCTTAGACTCCTGAGTACCTGAAGCGACAGGTCTCCTCTGCCAGGCCTATCCATGACAAGGCTCTAATATTATAATATTCTTAACTGTTTGTGTTTTCTGTCTTTGTGAGATTTCAAACTTCTTTGAGGCAATACCTTACATAGTGTTCTAATTTGAGACACTATGTAAGAACCCTAGACATATGGAAAATAGTGTGTGTGTGTATATGCATATATATTATTAATCTTTTTATTTCTTTATATTTCAAATGATATCCCCCTTCCAGGTTAACCCTCCACAAATCCTCCACCACACCCTCTCCTCCTTTCACCTTTGCCTGTATGAGGGTGCTCCTCCACCCTCTCACCTACTCCTGCTTCACTGCTCTAGCATCCTCCTGAGCTGGGGCGTCATACCTCTACAGTACCAAGGGCAACCCCTCCCACTGATGTCAGATAAGGCTATCCTCTGCTACATATGTATATGGCTCAATTTTTCGGTTGGTGATTTAGTCTTTGGGAGGTCTGAATGCTCCATTTAGTTGATTTTGTTCTTCTTATGGAGTTGCAATCCCCTTATCTCTTTCAGTTCTTCCCATAGCTCTTCCATTGTGGTCCCTGAACTTAGTCCAATGGTTGGCTGCAAGTATCTGCATCTGTATTGGTCAGGTGTTGGTAGAACCTCTTGGAACAGCTGTACCAGGCACTTGTGTCACTCCATAGTCCTGGTAGGCCTGGAATTTCTGTGTTGACTAGGCTACCCTGGAACTCTCAAAGTTTCATTTGCTTTTGTCTCCTTTGAGTGCTGGGATCACAGGGGTGCAGCACCATGCCCAGCTCTCTCTGCTTTAGGATAGGCTCTCACACTGACCTGTGCCCCTCTAGCTCTTCCTGCCCCTGCTCTCCAGTGCTGGGAGTCTGCGTACTTACCACCACACCTGAGAACTAGTCATTTTTCCATTTTACCTACCATCAGAAATTTTACTGCTGTGTATTACTTAAAACTATAATCTGGTTCTAAAATTAATGATATTTTTGTGTATTAAAATAAATACATTTGAATTTTGAGATTTAAAGTGTATTCATACAAAGAATTTTGAGTAATTAAAATGTCTGCTATAATGTTTGCTTAGGTCTGATGGAAATCAAAGTAACAATTGTATTCATATTCTTCACTGTCACTCTAAAAATGGAATTAGGGTGTCTAAAATTGGAATTAGATATCTATTTATAACTTTTCTCCACTTCATTTTATGGTTTAGCTTTGATTTTTTTGATAAATGATAATGACTCTTTTAATAAATGTTAAACTGTTTATTAGCATCAGTAATGATAATGTAAATATTGTCAAGAATATTATAAACCACAGTGACTGACAGGTTAATAATATTTACGGCACTGTAAATAGTGTGATCCAATTTAAATGATGTTTCTGTTAAAATCAACACTTTGGATGCTAAGTTCTGACCAATAGAAGGATTTCTAGAGTAGTTTCTGAGACTTGGAAGAATTTAATATTTTTAAAAACGGTTCATCAGACTCAACTTTATGGCCACTGCAGTGTTTATCAGTGTTTATTTAGAAGTTATGTGAGCATTAAGTTCACAGTTTTAGGTTTGAGTTCTTTAACGTGAAGATTAGAACACAAAGCACCATTTTCTTAGATTCTGTTGGAATGTGAAAATATACTTGTTTATATTTATTAAATTACATTTACAAATGGATATGTAGGTGGTCTAAGCCAATGTTACTATCTTTTTGTATTTTTGCATTTCTGTTGGTCATATGTGAATCATTCTTGAGTGGTCAATGGGGGACATTAAATCCAAAGGATATAAATTGCATGAGGAGATGCAATGGGTGTTTAGATGTCTTGTCTTAGCTCAACTGTTTCCCCCCTCCCACCAAGACTACTGTAGGTTGTCTTTTTCAAGCCTTCCTATACTCAAAGAATAAATGGACTAAGATGGAAATTAGGCAAAAATACCTTTCACAATAGTCACAAATAGTATAAAATATCTTGGTGTGACTCTAACCAAGCAAGTGAAARATCTGTATGACAAGAACTTCAAGTTTTTGAAGAAGACCTCAGAAGATGGGAAGATCTCCCATGCTCATCAATCAGCAGGATTAACACAGTAAAAATGGCCACCTTACCAAAAGGAGTCTACAGATTCAATGCAATCCCTATCAAAATTCCACCTTCTTTACAGAGATAGAAAGAACAATTCTTAAATTCATTTGGAACAACAATAAACCCAGGATAGCGAAAACTATTCTCAACAATAAGAGAAATTCTGGGGGAATCACTATCCCTGACCTCAAGTTCTACTATAGAGCAATAGTGACAAAAACTGCATGGTATTGATACAGAGACAGACAGGCAGATCAATGAAATAGAATTGAAGATCCAGAAATGAACCCACACAACTATGGTCACTTGATCTTTGACAAAGARGCTAAAACCATCCAGTGGAAAAAAGACAGCATATTCAACAAATAATGCTGACTTAAGTGGCAGTCTTCATGTAGAAAAATGCAAAGTGACTCATTCTTATCTCCCTGTACAAAGCCCAAGTCCAATTGGATCAATGACCTCCACATAAAACCAGATACACGTAATCTATTAGAAGAGAAATTGGGAAAGAGCCATGAACACATCATCATAGGGGAAAATTTCCTGAGCAGAATACCAGTGGCCCAGGCTCTAAAATACATGGTAGACAAAGGAGATCTCATAAAATTGAAAATCTTCTGCAAGGCAAAGGACACTGTCATTAGGACAAAATGCCAACTTTGACTGTAAAAAGATCATTACCAATCTTACATCCAATAGAGAGCAAATATCCAATATGTACAAAGAACTCAAGAAATTAGACTCCAGAGAACCAAATAACCCTATTAAATATAGAGTACAGAACTAAACAAAGGTTTCTCAACTGAGTAATACCGAATGGATGAGAAACACTTAAAGAAAAGAAATGTTCAGCATTCTTAATCATCAGGGAAATGCAAATCAAAACAACCCTGAGATTCCACCTCACACCAGTCAGAATGGCTAAGATCAAAAACTCAGGTAACAGCAGATGTTGGAGAGGATGTAGAGAAAGGAACACTGCTCCATTGGTGGGATTGCAAGCTTTTAAAACCACTCTGGAAATCAGTCTGATAGTTCCTACGAAAATTGGACATAATATTACCTGAGGACCCAGCTATACCATTCCTGGGCATATACCCAGAAGTTGCTCCAACCTATAACAAGGACACATGCTCCACTATATTCATAGCAGCCTTATAATAGTCACAAGCTGGAAAGAACCCAGATGTCCCTCAGTGGAGGAATGGATACAGAAAATGTGGTACATTTACACAATGGAGTACTACTTAGCTATTAAAACTATGACTTTATGAAATTCACAGGCAAATGAATGGAACTAGAAAATATCCTGAGTGAGGTAACCCAATCACAAAAGAACACACATGGTATGTACTCACTGATAAGTCGGTATTGGGAAAAAGCTTGGAATACCCATGATACAACTCATAGACCATATGAAGTTCAACAAGAAGGAAGACCAGAGTGTGGATGCTTCAGTCCTACTTAGATGGGGGAACAAAATAATGAGATTTTGTTTTAAAGAGGACAAGTTTGATAATTTTGAGTAAACTACCCTATATAAATTGTAGTAAGAAATGTTTTTAGGATATTTTCAGGATACTGGCTCTTCCCATTTGATATTTGATGGTTCACAAAAGACTGCATAATAACTTTGGTTAAATGAGTACAATGGTCAGTATTATGCATGTGACTAGATTTCCTTGTGGGAGATACGAAATGCTTATTAATAACTAGCTCTCAGGGTCTGGCGAGATGACTCATAAGTAAAGATATTTGCTGCCATGCCCAGTGACCTGATTTAAATACCCACAACCCACATAGAAGTAGAGAATCCATTCATACAAGTTGTCCTTTGATCACACAAGCTCAGTGATATGTGTGTACATGTGTACTCATGCTGATATTCATAATAAATAAATGTTAAAATAATTAAAAACCACTCTACTATAAGGAAAATTTGCGCTGTGTAAAGCATCATTTCTGAGCATACCAAAGACACACATAACACATAGCAGGCATGCAGATAAAGTTTCTGTGGCTGAATGGTTTCTTTCCTTCTGTTGTACTTTCTCTCTCTCTCTCTCTCTCTCTCTCTCTCTCTCTCTCTCTCTCCTTTCCTGCATACGT
>BDUI01002121.1:0-19788 GCA_002335545.1 Apodemus speciosus | reverse complement strand
GTGGTTGTTACTGGTTGGTGTTTGAAGCTCTTGTGAGCCTGGCTTTAGTTGCTGCTGTCACAGAGGGTGTCTGTGTTCCTGAGGTGGATGCTGGATAGTTTAAGCTACTGGTCTCTGAATCATCTCCTTAGCTCTGCTGGATTGGGCCTGAGACTCCCTGCTGCTTGCTGCTGGGTATGCAGATGGCCTCCCACTGTCTCTTCCTGGCCTACCCAGATGCCAGCTCTTAAGAATCAGATCTTTTTTCCCACAGATCTGGGCTAGTCTGTTAGGATCTTTCTGGTGACCTGGGCTCCTCTGTTGGTTTTTTTGTGGTGACTTGGTCAGGGCACCAGCTGCAAGATGGTGGCGGGACTCGGGGATCAGTCTAACCACGGATTCCCTGCAGGAGTAGAGCTTCCCTGGTTGGATTGCTGGAGCCTAGATGGCGGTTTTCTCAGTCCACAGGGCTCTGTCTGTTTAGCTGTCTGAGGTGCCCGAGGCAAGGTGGCTGCTTCTGCTGTAATCCAGGTACAGCCCACACAGATCAACAAGTAAGTTGGCAGCCAGGTGGGTTGGAGACCGTCTGCAGCTCTGACCTGAGGCAAGATGATGGCCTTTGCCGGGCCCAGAACCTACACCTGGCTGGCCAGCAGGGCCTGCTGCTATGCTTAGCTCTTGAGCGCAGATCGCTTTCTGTTGGTTTGAGTCCCCAGAGATCTTAAACTCGGGGTATCTCCGGTGTACAAGCCAGTTTGGTGCCAGCTGGCAGTGTCAAAAATGGCGGCGGCAGAGAGTGCAGGATCCCCCCAGGGTGTAGAACCCATGCCTGTCTGTGCTGCAGGAACAGCTGTTCTGCTTAGCTCCTGAGCTCAGATTACTGCCTGGCTGTTTGGGTCCCCAGAGATCTTAAACTCGGGATAAGTCGATATAACACAGGTACCTGGTCCTTTCATCCAGTCCAAGCAACAGTGAAGCAGACTGCGTTGGCGGGCAGTGCAAGATCCCTCGGCAGGGCTCAGAGCCTACACCAGGCTGGCCCACAGGACCTCCTGCTCTGCTTAACTCTTGAGCGCAGATYGCTGTCTGTTGGTTTGAGTCCCCAGAGATCTTAAACTCGGGTTATCTCTGGTGCCCGAGCCAGCTTGGTGCGAGCCGGYAGTGGCAAAGATGGTGGCGGCGGGGGTGGGTGGTGTCTTTTTCCATTTTGGCTGGGGGATTTCTTTGGGTAGGCCTGTCCAAAATATAGAATTAATTGCTAGGAGAGTTTTGAAGTTGAAATTATTAGGCTTGTTTTGTGTATCTGCTGGTGGGGCTAGCCCTTGCTCCCTGCTCTGGCTTAGATTTTTTGCTATGCTGATTGTAGCTGCTGCCATCTCCCTTAACYTCGGATGTATAAAGCTCAGTTATTGTCACTAGATACATGTATGCTACCAGTACTGTAGTCTGTGTAAATCACCCTACAGTCATATGTGTACTCAAGCCAGATTCCAGTGCTGTGTGTGCCACTTGCCCAAACTGTGGCCCCTACCATTTCCTGCCCTGGCCCTAATTTACTAGCACATGTACTGCTTAGCACAGATGTGTTGTTGTGGAGAACAGCATCCTGCTTGTGTACTGCAAATACCCAGAATCTTTTGTACCTAGTGAACACTCATAGCTATTGATGTTACTCACGGCAGCCCTCAGACTGCCATGCTATACTGCATGGCTCTAGACCCAGAGTGTATATACTCCACGCTTTTTGTGTCAGTATGTGCTTCTATTTGCTTATCCCCATTAGTGCTTCTAAACCCATATCCCTGGTGATGGTCTTCCCCTACTAAAGCCAGCTATTATACTTGGACAAATTGATTACTTTAAAAAATCAACCAGATAGGAATGCAGAGACAAAAAGAACCCCGAAATGAGAAAATCCTAACTACATCATAGGAACATAATAAAACCCCAGTGACTGACTCAAACACTTGGAAATCTACAAGTGTTTTTGACAAAGTATTCAAAATAGTTTCTGTTTGGAAGTCTGTTGAAGTTATGCTATCATTGATATCTCATGATCATAAGTTCATCGTTTTGAACGTACATAAGAAGACTCCCTGAGACTCTTGTAAAACTTACCTGATGTCATTAGCTTCATGAACACACTAACAGGCAGAACTGGAGCACAGGAGTGCTAGGAACTTCTCAGCCTTAACAGCTGCACATGTCCTTATCTTTGACCTGAGATATGTGCTACTCTTTGTTCTAACCAAGGAGCCAGCTGCACTTTTTTTTTTTTTAAGGACCTGACAATATGAAATGGAGGGAAATGGGACACTACTCATAGTGGTGACCATATCAGGAAACACATTTGAAAAATGCACAGGTAGGTGAAATAGGGTAATAAAACTAATTGATTATGAGACGTATATTATACAAGCTAGCCTAGGGAAAGTTGTGAAGACATGGTTTGAATTTTACAACTGTTGGAATTTTGTGTCAAGGACATACGAGATYTTGGTTGAATTTGGAGTAGAATTCAAGAAATTAGAAACAATTATGCACTGTTTCTTTTCAGCAGAAAATATATTTACTTGGGAAAGAAAACATCTGTTTTGGAACAGAAAGGAAATCCTGCTTATCCATAGTACAATTTTATTATCCTTTCAAACCTCATTTGTCACTGATTCTGTTGAATCTCTTGCAAGTATTTGAGAAGTGATATACATGGTATTGGTTTTTTTTTTATAATTTTGATTATTAGTTTAGTCTGAAATTCCCTCTTTTTTACATCATGCATCCAGATCACACTCATTTCCCACTCTTTCCATGCTTTCCAGATTTGTGATCCTCCCCAGACCTCCCAGTCCCAATTTGTGTTATCTATATACTCACTGCAGCATCGTGACACTCTGAGTGGCATTCCTCCTAAATAGAACTGAGTCACTTCCCTTCCATACCCCTGCCAGAAGGCATCAGTTGTTGGGAACTACACTTCAGCATTTCTATCACACTTCTTAAGAGTTCTCTTTGATGACTTTATGTTTARGCTGCTACTTTTTCGTTGGGGAAAGGGTAGGAGTTGTGACAGAATCCTTCCATGTCCCTTTTCTCAACTGTACATCTGCAATCATTGATATCATTGCAGAAGTAGCTTCCTTGCTCTTTAGTGTCAGTTGGAGCCTAGATCATGAGCCTCCACTTGATTTATGGGAACAGTGCACACCACAAACATGGCCCCATGGTGCAGTAGGTCCATGGACACAGACAAGGCCCTTGGCAGCAGCATAGACCCAGATATCACTATAGACTCAGGTGGTGGTATGTGCCACTCATATCAGTATGGCCCCTTGCAGCAGCACAGGTGGTTGTGGGCATTGAACATCAACACAGACCCAGCTGTAGTAGAGCCTTGGACCCAGTCATGGCCCTAGGCATGGATCTGGATATCACCATGCCCTCAGGTGACAGTGCTTAGCTCAGATAGTGCCCAGTGGCAACACAGCCAGCAGCCCAAACCACAGACATCTTCATGTCTTTTGGTAGTAACATGGGCCATGAACATCAACACATACTCCAACTGAGATAGTACCTTGGACCCTGCGTGCGTGCGTGCGTGCGTGCGTGCGTGCGTGCGTGCGTGCGTGCGTGTGTGTGTGTGTGTGTGTGTGTGTGTGTGTGTGTGATGTGTGATGTGTCTGGAAGGTTAGAGGAGAACTCGTAAGAGCTGGTTCTCGTCTTTGACCACATGGGCCCTGAAAACCAACTCAGGAAATCATGCTTGAAAGTGTGCTTCTTCACTGAGCTGTCTTGTTGGTTCTGTTGAGACTTTTGAGTCTGACTACTTTCTATTTACATAACTTCAAAGACTTTTCTGGTCACCATCGCTGATGTAGTATTTCCAGATGTAAATTCAGTATTTTTTTTTAAGCTTAAACCAATATATTTTATTCACTGGAATGGCAGAGGGGTACATTTAGCATCATTTTAGTCACATCATTATTTCCAGCTCAGTGGCTTCATTCAGATGAGCACAATTTACAGCCACTGAGTCCAGCTGCTCTGATGCTAACTGGCATCATTAAAACCCAGCCAGTGTCCAGCCAGTTTTGACCCTTTATTTTATTTAATTTTAATTCATTTACAGCTCAATCCTTAGCATGCCTATATTTTCTTTTTTTTTTTTCTTTTCCTTTTTTTTATTGGGCATTTTATTTATGTACATTTCAAATGTTATCCCCGTTTCTGGTTTCCCCTCTGGAAACTCCCATCCCATCCCCTCTCCCCCTGCTTCTATGAGGGTGCTCCCCCATCTATGCACCCATTCCCAGCTCTCTGTATTGGCATTCCCCTACTGTGGGACATAGAGCCTTCTCAGGACCAAGGGCCTCTCCTCCCATTGATGCCAGATAAGGCCATCCTCTGCTACATTTGCAGCTGGAGCCATGGCTCCTGGTTGGTGGTTTAGTCCCTGGGAGCTCTAGGGGATCTGGTTGGTTAATACTGTTGTTCTCCCTATGGGGTTGCAAACCCCCTCAGCTCCTTCAGTTCTTTCTCTAACTCTTCCACTGGGTCCCTGTGCTCAGTCCATTGGTTGGCTGTGAGCATCTGCCTCTGTATTTGTCAGGCTCAAATACAGAAGACAGCTATATCAGGCTCCTGTCAGCAAGCACTTCTTGGCATATAGTGTCTGGGTTTGGTGGCTGCATATAGGATGAATACCCAGATGGGGCAGTCTCTGGATGGCCTTTTCTTCAGTCTCTGCTCCACTTTGTCCCTGTATTTCCTTCAGACAGGAGCAATTCTGGGTTAAAAATTTGGAGATGAGTGGGTGGTTCCATCCCCCAACTGGGGGCCTTGCCTAACCTCTGGATATGGTCTCTACAGGTTCTCCCTCCCCTTTGTTGGGCATTTCAGCTAATCTCTTCCCTGTTGGGTCCTGGGAGCCTTTTGCTTTCCTGGCATCTGGGACTTGCTGGTGGCTACCCCCCTTTTTTTCTGTTTAGCATTTTAGAACTCACTAGAAACCATCTTTTGTGATTTGAGTGACTTAGCATCTCTAGAGCTTAGGTTTTTGTTTTTTTTTAATTCTAAATGACTTATTTTCTAGGACTATTAAGACTATATATATATATATATATATATATATATATATATATATGGTATAAGAAGTAAATAAGTAAATATTTAATGCATATTATTATCTCAGGGCTGTACCAATTAGCCAGCAAACAAAATATCCTGTCTGATTTGGACAAATGTGAATTACAGGCCAGTCCTTCCTGGATTTGTAGTTACCCAGTGTTGGAGTTGACAGTGTAGGTGATTCATCAGGTCTTTATGCTTCTGTGGCATAGAAGTATCATGACCCACAGCTAGCTTAACATGTGTTTCTGAGTCCCTCTCTGTCTGGAGTTTCTTTTCCCAATTCAAGGCCAGCACAGTAGAAAGAGTGCATTTCCCAGGGAAAGGCCAGGGGATTGTTACAGACCTTCAAATCGCTGTGCTTTTATTAGGTAGGGCCATCAGCCAAGTTCCCAAAGAGGTCCTGTATTTTATGATTGACTGAGCCTGTTTTTCTTTTTTCTTTTATCCATAGAAAACATACCCATAGTTTGTTAATGGGCTTCAGATCAGAGAACATAAATTTAGTACTTAAGTATGCCCTTAGCTTTTATAACAACAACAACAATAACAATAAAAAGATACTGTATTCATGAAAGTGAGTAAGTCAGGGATTAGAAAGGTTTGTATGTCCTTCATATGGTGACTGAACTAGTAGTAATTAGAGTTTGAGCTCAGGTTGTGATGACTGAATTGGATGCACTACTCAGATGTTTCCTGTCAGTGAGGAGGTAAGATATGACAGCTGTAGAAACTATAAAGGGGAATGCTGGGTATATTTTTCTTGTTCAATCCAACAAAAAGAAAATCTGGACAATGTGACCAAATTAAGATATTAGTAGAGAAATTCAGTAACAGATTTGCTTACTGAAGTACATTGAAAGAGCCAAGATTCATAATCCTTCTACCTCTGCCCTGGGATTGCTGGTTATAGTTGTGTGTTATCATATCAATCTAAAGTAAACTCTCTAAATGAGAAAGGAATGGCATTTACAGTGTAAGCAATAAACTAACCTAAGCATAAAAAGTTAAAATTGTATACTGAAAATGGTGAAAGAAATCTATGAAAGAAAATAAAGAAGGCACAATGGAAAATCTTTTAATGTTCGTTGATTAGAAGAAATAATCAGTTGCAAATGTCTCTGATGAAGTCTGAGTGTACACTAATCTGTAGGCAGGGTGATGMAAATTTAAATGGCAGTTTGGTACTATGTGCATTTAAGAGAATGACAGTAATAGGTTCACCCTTGGGGACCGAGAGCCCCACAACCATAGGTGGTTTGCTAGCACACATCTGTTTTCTCTTGTGAAGTAATATGTTTGAAAATGTTCAGTATTCTTGGTCAGTGAGAGAATTAAGCAATGTCCAATTAGAATAATATCCCCAGAATCCAATAGAATAATACCCAACTAGAGAGTTGGAAATTAAAACTACTTATGAGGTTTTATTATATCCATGTCAGAGTAGGTGAGATTAAGACCAGACTGGCCACTTGAGATTGGATAACTCTTAGGGGCTCCTCCCTGGAAACGATTGGTTCTTTCTCTCTCTCACTAAGCATTTATTGCCTATAGCTCTTCATCTAGGGGTAGAGCCTTCTGAGATTTCTCACATCCGTGTTGTCATATCAGCTGGTGGTGTAACTGTGCTGGTATAACTTAGTGACTTTGTTGAGTTTTAGTGAGGACAGCCTTCCTCTCATAAATACAAGATAACTTTCTCACAGCAAAAGTCCTCGTGTTCATCAGGTTGCAGGAGGGGGTGGAGGAGGGAGGAGGAGGAGGAGGAGAGAGAGACAGAGAAAGAGAGATTGTAATAAATAACAAGAACCCATGGATTCAAGAGGGAATGCAGTAAACATGGGAAGAGTTGGAGAAGTAGGGAGGAGTAGAAATGCTAAAATATAGTTCTTGTGTATGAAATTATCAGAATTAAACTTTCTAAAAAGACTGGACTACTATATGGACAGGTCCACAAAGGACTGTTTTCTATATATTTCAGATTCTGTCTGTAAAATAACAAATCTATTATTGTCTGCAAAGTGCTTAAGTGGGGTACATAAAACATATCTTTGGATAGGGTAGATGAATGTTCAATATGTGATCACTTGTTTTCTTGGCAAACCAAAAATTAGGCTACCTAGTGGTCTTTGCTCTGGTTTTGAGATGAGGCTTTCAGTCACATGGGGTTTGGGAGAACTTCCGCTGAACTCACGCTGCTGTTCTTAGTTCCAAATTCATGTTTTGCTGTCATCTAGAAAGCCCAGTTCCCTTCCAGATGTCCTTTTTACAGTCTGAGTGTCTTCACATTGCTCTGGTTGTTTCCCTACAAAGTAATTAGGTGTAAAAGAGAGAACACATGACAGTTAATATAATAGAAGCAATGCTGTCTTCATAGCGTCATTTTTTTTTTTTTTTTTTTTTTCATAGCGTCTTTTTTTTTTTTTTTTTTGGTGTGTTGTTTGGATCACCAAGCTAACACAATTGGGGGAGGACATTATACTACAAAATTGGTAACAATTGACTTGATTATTGGGAGCAGTCTCAGTGGCTGGTTGCCTTACACATATGTTCTTGGACAACTAATGTGTACAGGTTAAGAGTCCTATATTTTTGTATTATTTATATTCCTGAAGAACAATGAATACAATAATAAAGATGGTTATAAAAATGAGCGAGGTAGCATTAGATCCTTCAGAATACTGGTCTTAAAATTTGCTAGCAGTGGAAGACAATGTGACCTTTATTTTGTCTTAAGAATTTGTCATTTAGAATAGATTGCATATGAAAAAAGTCTATTATGCCATGGAGTTCTCCAAAGTGAATGTCACTTTATTTTTCGATTAAATGTTTTCCAGAATAGCTATGTCTTAATTTTAAATAGGAACAAAAATTATACAGTACAGTATTGCATTAATAATATGATTTCTAAGTATTCATGTGRACAATTTATAGGTTGCTGAAATTTTTTGTACAGTGAAAATTCTCTGGTTTTAATTTAACCTTTCCTATGTATTTTCTAATTTCGGTAGTAATTCCATTTTCCAATTTTATAATAGGTTCTTATTTTAACATTGTTCTAAGTAAATTGTTTCATCTGACCACAGTAGAGGTGTTTACCATTTTACAGATATGAAAACTGAGTCTATAAGAATATAATTGGGTTTTAGTGTCACATGAGGATTAGAGCTCAGACTTTAAGGAGTGATTCTTAATATACTAATATTTCTGCATACTTGTTTATGTTATTCAACATATAATTATGGGTTATAGATAAAATCCAGCTGACATGTTCATTGCTTTTTCTGTTCATGTACATCTGCCTTCATATTGAATCTGATATCCTGGGGGCACTGAATACATTTTTACTTTGATTGTTTGAAATGTTAAGCACTTAAAGTATTTTTCTTGATTATAGATTTTTTTATAGAAATACTAGACTTAGTAAAGAAATCCACCATGTATTAATTTACATTTCTCATTGCTGTGACAGATGCTGACAAAAGAAACTTAAGGTTGGAAGCATTTACTATGGTTCACAGTTTGTACACTCCATCATGATACAGAAGTCATAGTATCAGGAGCTGAGGCTGCAGTTCACAATAAATTTGTAGTCAGGAAGCAGAGAAATGTTAACATTCAGCTTTCTTTTTCCATTTTTTTGGGTGGTCTGAGATGCCAGCCCATGAACTGCTGTGGCTCACTATTGTGTTGAGTGTTCCTGCCAGAGTTAACCTAGCCTTCTCTGCTGAGGTTTGGCTCTTAGGTGCTTGTAGACCTATTCAGGCAGATAATTAGTATTAAATATCATGCCCAGTGTCCATTCTGTCTCTTAGTTCAGTGTAACAATATCTGTAAATACAGATATATCTAATGCACTGTCCTAAGAGGTTTATTCATTTAACTAAATCTTCGGAATAACCCAGTCAGTCATGTTCTGTTCCCCACCCCCTTTGCCAGACATGTGATTTTATTAAAACATACATATATATTCTTTGACAAGTTCATACTTGTATATCTGCATTCTGATTACTGTTTCTTGCCTAGTCTATCTCCCTCCTGTCTGTCTACTCCAGTCATACAATCTCCTTTTTCACATGCACAGCTTTGTTTCATGACCCATTAGGTTTTACCAGGGCCATCCTGGTGACCATGGATGTGGAACTCTCCATGGGAGTTTGGTGGGCTCACTAAGTAGGTACATCACTGAAGACATGACTCCCCTTCCAGGCAGCAATTAGTAGCAAATAGTTCCTCAAGGAGAGGTCAGATTCCAAGATCTCCCCTCCCCCACTCATGACTGGCTGTTGACAAGCCTAGTGCAAATCTAGTATAGGCAACTGGAGCTGGTATGAGTTCATAATTGTAGTGGCATGTTGTGCACAGAAGATAGCATTTTGCAGCCCTTCTCCCTGTCTTCCAACTCTTAACATCCCCTCTTTTGTGATATTCTTGAGCTTTAGAGGAGGTGATATTAGTGTATTGGTTATGGCCAAGTATTATTCTCTTTTTACATGTATAAGAAAATTGAGATATCAGCTGCACTGTTGCCAAGAGTATTTAAGTGGCCAGAGAATTGTGGAAGCTGTAATTCTGTCTATATAGTTGGGTTTTAATAATTAATCATATTCATGAATTTTTCTATTTACTCCTTAGTCTTCTGATTAATTACTTTATATTTTGATGTTAATGATTTGTTAATTTGTCATACGTAGGAGAAAGATGTCCGAAAGTGGAAGGAAGAATTACTAGATCAAAGGCGTAGGATGATGGAAGAAAAATTACTTCATGCTGAATTTAAACGAGAGGTACAGCTACAAGCTATTGTGAAGAAAGCTCAAGAGGAAGAAGCTAAGGTGTGGTGTATTAAATATTTAATCATGTAACCAAGTGTATTTTACAGAGTGTAATATTGTAACAGGTTTATCCAAGTATTTTATTCTAGAATAACAGAAGATTTTACTGGTTTATTTAAAATTTACTAGGTACAATCTCATACTTTATAATAAGCAGGTATGTTGATATCTACTTGACAGAATAAGCTGTACAGCTATAAAATACTAAGTTTGATGAGTTTAGTCATATGTGTATCTCTCCAACTATCAGCACAATGAACATTCACAAACATCTCTGGAATTCATCTTTTTTTCTGTAACTCTGTAAATGTGCAAGTTTCTGATCTGCTTTCTCTCACTGTGTATGTTGAGTTTTCTAGAATATGAATGGATCATGTAGAACATACCTATCCTTCTGGCTTCTTTCACTAATCTTTATTTGAATTTCATGTTGTTATATATACTGATTGTGTCTTCTTTCATCTAGTTATCTATTTAGTAGAAATCCATTTTATCCTGTTTTTTGTCTATTCCAAGGATTTCTGCTGTGAGAATCCATTTATAAAGCTTTTAGATGATGTTTACTTTTGGTTTTAGTTACTTATTTTTTGTAAATACCTAGTGGTGGTTGGCAGTCTTACAACTGGCTTATGTTTAACTTTTCTTTTTACATTTATTTTGTGTGCATGTGTGTGTACATGTGTGTGTGCATGTGTGCGTGCATGTACATGCTGTAGGATATATGTAGAAGTCAAATGTCAAAGAACCATTGCAGGACTTCATTCTTTTTCCAATAGATGGTTGTTGTGGTTCAGAGTCAGGTTGTCAGTTCGGCAGCAAGTATCTTTACACAGGCATCCATCTTGCTGCCCTCATATCTAACTTTTTAACTATGAGCATATATTAGATATATAGGACAATGTTTCATAGTTTCATGTTCATGCTTATAGATAGTATACATTAATCAAATCCATTCCTCCTTTAGCTTTTTTATCCCCTCACCCGACTACCTCTTTCTTCTGTAAAAGCCTTCAGTAACACTTTCATGTATTTCAATTATTTTTTGTTATAGAATTCTTATATGAGAAAGAACATGGGGTACTTGTTTGATTATTATCATTAATTAATCAATTAATTAATTCACTTTATATCCCAGTTGGCTCCCCTGTCTTCATTTCCTCCCTGTCTCTCCCTTACAAAGCTTTCCCCTCATTATGCCCATTTCCCCCAGGAGGGTGGAAGTTCTACTTGGGTAGAACGCAACCCCAGTCTTAACCTGCCACATCCAGTTGCAGTAGGACTAAGAGCATCCTCTCACACGGAAGCCAACCTTGCAGTCCTGTTAGGGGAAGGGCCCCACCCCCTGCCCTATTTTGAAAGGAATGTTATTTGTTCCATTGGCCTAAAAGAAAAAGCATGAAAAGAAAATTTCAAATTACTAACAAGATTTGTCTATTTTTATAGTTAATGATTTGTCACCTTTGGGAAGAACTTGTGATATCAAACATTTAATTTTATTTATTTACATACATTAGTGAAAGTAGCTGATATTGACATGATTTCATGCATCATGGCTTATTTGTGATGTTAAACTTTTTTAAAAATTTAAATCAAGGTGCGTTACTCAGGCTGGTCTTAAATTTGTCATGTAACCAAGGATAACCTTAAGTTATTGATTCCACTTGATAAAAGATGTAAGAAATTCTTTAAAAAATTCATTACTTGCTTCCTGAGCTAAAATGGAATATATTATGGGAAAAATTGTGTGGACTTTTGAGATGAATGTGTATTCTATTACTGTTGGATATTCTGTGATGTCTGCTAAGTTTTTGATCGATGATATATTTTATTCTGAAAAGTACTTTTTATTTTTTTTTATTTTTTATTAGGTATATTCTTTTTCTTACATGTCAAATGTTGTCCCCTTTCCTGGTTCCCCCCTTCCCCGAAAATTTCATAAGCCATCTCCCCTTCCCCAATCAACCCTTCCCCGCTTTCCTGTCCTGGTATTCCTCTACACTATGGAATCAAGTCTTTCCAGGACCAAGGGCCTCTCCTCCCTTCAGTGTCTAACAAGACCATCCTCTGCTGCTGATGTGTCTGGAGCCATGGGCAACTCCATGTGTACTCTTTGGTTGATGGTTTTGTCCCTGGGAGCTCTGGGAGTACTGGGTGACTCATACTGTTGTTCCTCCTGTGGCACTGCAAACCCCTTCAGCTCCTTGGGTTCTTTCTCTAGCTCCCCCATTGGGGATCCAGTGAGCACTGCAATGGCTGGATGAGAGTGTCCCCCTCTGTATTTGTTATGCACTAGGAGAGCCTCCCAGGTGACAGCTATATCCAGCTCTGGTCAGCAAGCACTTGTGGGCATCCACAATAGTGTCTGGGTTTGTAACTATATATAGGATGCATCCCTGGGTGGGGTAGTCTCTGGATGGTCTTTCCCTCAGACTCTGCTGCAGCTTACTTTTTAATGTTTCTCTGTAAATTATCTATCTGTTGATTTGACTGACATATAAAACTTAATTTTGTTGTCTTCAGACCAATTTGTCCTTTTGTGCCAAGTAGGGAGTTTATATTTGTTCATTTTGGGTTAGTCACCTTTCAATTATTGTAACAAAATTTCTAAAATAATTCAATTTTTCTTAGACTATTAGGTCTCATTCATTCCCCCTGCAATAACTACACTTTACCTGTGAGACCTGATACAGAATGAATATGCTTTTCTTGTATACACTTGTCTGTCATATACTTTAGTAGTTTGAAAGATTCTTAGATGATAAACCTACTTCAAAAGTACATGTGGAAGTCAGTTCTCTTCTTCCATTTTGTGGGTCCAGGAAGGTCAAGCTCAGGGGGTCAGCCTTGGCAGCTTGCTAAGCCATTCTACTGGTTCTGAAATGTATGGACTAGTTTGAGCTAAGCTTTGTTTTTCTAGTCTAGATTATTGGAGTTCCTGCTTCTGTGTACAGTTGAACAACAGTGTATAGTACAATCTGTTGTAACTGTTACTTTCAGTATACATAAAAGGAAAAACACTCATGTTTTTCCTCTTTTATGTTTTATTGTCTAAAGCACACAAAATTCCAGTTAAAATGGCAGATTGTATTTGGCTCCTTTGAACCAATGAACAAGAGAATCAGATTTACAAGTAGACATTTCTTTCAGAGAGAGAGAGAGAGAGAACAGGCCACTGGCAATCCATAAACAAGTAAATGGACCTTCGGGAAGAGGAGGGACCAAGGCTGAGCAGCCATGCTTTCTTGCTTTCACTCAGCAGCCAGTGGTGGTGGTGCTTTAGGCTGGACAGTAAGACACCCCTCGCTGCCTCTTTAAAAAACTGAAGTAGATATCCAAACCAACAGATGAACAGACCACTACAGAGAAACACTAGAAACATGAAAAAGCTAAGGAACATAATCTTCCAAAAGATCATAACTTCTTAATTGTTAAGTAAAAGATGCTCATAGAGGTAAACATTTTAAAAGCTTAAAGGTGAAAATGATCAGTGACCTAAAAGAGCATACAAACATGAAGATGAAGTTAATCTAGACCCTTAGGAGGAAAGTGAGCAACACAGAAAGCAAGCCAGACATATTGACGCAAAAGTCAGCAATAGGTAGTAAACATTTGGAACAAACTTGAGGTTTTAAAGAAACACAGATAGAAATGTTAGAAATGAAATCTAAGCCAAATAAATAACACATTGGAAGACACCGCTAGTTGCCTCGACTAAGCAGAAAAAAAATACTTGGGAGGAAGGAATGGTTGAATATATAAAATCAAAACTTAGTAAAAGAAAATATATAATCCATTACATAGTATTCTCAGAGAATTAAAATCTCTGACTCCCTTTTCAAGAAAAAGAATCTGTGGTAAAGCTACCCACAGACTCGAGAGTTTAAGGAGAGAAATCTACCAACTGCAAGCCAGGTGGTGTAGTTGTTCTGTCATATGATAAGGTAAACTTCAAACTAAAATTAGAAAAATAAAGGCCAGTACCTATTAATAAACAAATAAACAAATAATAGAACAACTCATTAAGAAGTTAGATATAATGAATAATTATATATAATTATAATAATTACTTTTAAATATATATATGCATTTGAAATTAATGCCTCTCATTTTATAAAATAACACAGATGAACAGAAAAGGTAAAACAGATCTTAATAATTATAGGTGATTTCAATACCACATTCTACTCTGTCGATAAGGCATCTACCTTCAGAATTAAAAGTCACCACAGATCAAATTGAACTGATTATTCCAAAATATAAAACATCCAACAGATACTGATGCATGCAACTCTAAAATAGACCACATTCTTACAAGTCTTATTTAAATCAAGTCTTCCAAAATACAAAACAATTGAAATAATTTTTATACCATCTTAGATAATAGTATAACCAAACTCGAAATCACTAGCAAAAGAAAATAACAACAACAAATCAAGATACATAGATATATAGAAACTGAACAGTACAGTTTTGACTAGTAGTCACTGAAGAAATAATGGAGGAAGTTAAAATTTCATAAATTAAATACAAATGAAATCATGGCTTGATAGAACCTTTAAGACATATCTAAGCCAGGTGTGGTGGCTCATACCTTTAATCCCAGCACTCGGGAGTTTGAGGCAGGCAGATTTCTGTGAGTTCGAGGCTAGCCTGGTCTATGAAATGAGTTCCAGGACAGTCAGGTCTGTTACACAGTGAAACCCTGTCTTGAAAAACTTTTTTTTTCAAGACAGGGTGTAGCCCTGGCTGTCCTGGAACTCACTCTGTAGACCAGGCTGGCCTCAAACTCAGAAATCTGTCTGCCTCTGCCTCCCAAGTGCTGGGATTAAAGGCGTGCACCACCACTGCCTGGCCCTGTCTTGAAAAACTTAAATCAAAAAACTTCAAAAGTCCTCAAGTAATAAGTTAATATTATGCATCACAGTCTTAGGAAAACAAGAACAAACCCCAARAGCAGTAGATGCCAAAAAGTTAAAAAGATCAGAGTTGAAATGAAGTGGAACAAAAAAAAATAGTTGGTTTTTAGAGAAAACAACTAAAGCTAACCAAGTTAGTAACATTACAGCTCGAAGGGGATTCATTTATCTGTCCCAGTGACATTGAGAGGCTCAGTAGGGAAGCCTTTGGAAACATTCCCCAAACTAGAAATTCCAAAAGAGGCGGTCAAATATAAGTGAGGTTGTTTGGAAATAGGTACCCTCAGAAAGTATTGTTGAGAATCTAAATTGGTGCAGCCAAAAAAAGTTAAAATACAACTACCATATAATCTAACACGCCACAGCCAACGTACTCTTAACATACCCCGTACCTGAGAGATACACGTACATCCATTTTTATTATTGCACAGATTATGTGAAATGGAACCAGCTTATTTGCTTTTGGTAAATGAACAGATAAGTAAAACTTGGTGCAAATTCATAGAATTTTATTCAGTCATAAAGAAAGATGCATTTATGACATTTACAGGAAGCAGATGGAACTGGAAGCCATTAAGCTAAGCAAAATAAGCCTGACCTAGAAGTTAAAGTTTCATAAATAATCCTTGTTTAAAGTTCTACGTATGAGTAATTTATGAAACTGGAAGAGGATGATGAAAGAGGAAAAGCTGTTAAGAGAGGAAAAGAGGGTAATGGATATGAATGTCATGAGAATCAAAGGGGAGAGCCCCTGAGGGACAGAACACGGAACACTTGGGAGGGGATCAATTAGGACAACATGTAATTATGTCTAAGTATGAAGATCCATTACCCTTGATATCATGAAATGCATTATTTTTTATGCCAGATTAAAGAAATAAAAATTTCACTAGAAAAATATGAACATGCCTAGTTATCTGTATTACAAATTTGTTTTTAATGAAGTTTTGTAAAATAGTCTCTAAAATATTAAATTGTTTACTGTTTTAAAAATTTTTTTCAATGGTGGCCTCTTAAATTAGTTCTTATTAAACCCTATTAATTTGTCATATACATTGGTTATTTTGAAATAATAGTGGCAGGAAAACCTTATTAGTTATTTTTCCCTGGCCTTACTGATGATTTAAATATTCTTGTGTAAAATCCCTGTTAAATTTCATGTATTTATAAGAATTAAATTGAAGAGTTAGAGAGGTAGCTCTGTAGTTAAAAGAGTGTGTGTTGCTCTTGGAGTGGACCTGAGTTTTTTTTCCCAGAACCCATGTCTGGAGGCTCATGGGCACCTGTAACTCCAGCTCTAAGTGCTTTGTAAGCACCTGCGGTCATACATATGTACATGCACACAGGAATGCACAGACAGACAGATGCATGCACGTGCGCACGTGCACGCGCACACACACAAACACACTCACTCACTTTTTATTCTCTTTTAAGAATTAATTTGAGGGAGCCGGAGAGAAGACTGAGTGTTTGAGGGCTCTGACTGCTCTTCTAGAGGACCTGGGTTCAAATTCCAGCACCCAGATGGTAGCTCACAACCATCTATAACTCCAAGATCTGACACTGTCACACAGAATATATGCAGGCAAAACACCAATGCATATAAAATGAAAATAAATAAATTATTTTTAAAAAAGAATTAATTTGATTCTGACTCTGTTCTCATTGAAGGTAAATGAGATTGCCTTCATAAATACCCTTGAAGCTCAGAATAAACGGCACGATGTTTTATCAAAACTGAAGGAATATGAGCAGAGGCTTAATGAATTGCAGGAAGAACGTCAGAGAAGACAAGAAGAAAAGCAAGCTCGTGATGAGGCTGTGCAGGTAGGATTCCACTCAGCAGTTACTTTGCACCTTTCATATCTTAGGCTTTGAGTTAGGCTGAAGATCCAGAGAGAAGTAAAACTCTGTCTGTCTGTCTGTCTCTGGTTCTCACAGAGAAAGTGAAATGTATGAAATATATATGTATATACACATACACACAGTGAAATACGTGTGTGTGTGTGTGTGTGTGTGTGTGTGTATTGGAGTGGCTTGTGTAATATTTGCTATCGCCTGAAAGAACAGTGAAGGACCTGGTGGTAGTTCAGTTCATGAGACTGAGTGTCTTAGTAGTTGCAGTCTGGTGCTAGGACCTCAGGGAGGTCCTAAAGAGCTGTCTTTCCAGCTCATGTTGAGGATTTCAATAGGTTCTTGTACCAGGGAAGGAATAGCTTAGGATCATGACATGAACTTGGCCAGTGAGAATGAAGGCAAGCAGGACAAAAGCAAAAGCTTCCTTCTTTGATGTCTTTTTATGTGAGCTGCCACCAGAACACGTGGCCAGATTAAGGTGAGTCTTCCACTTCAAGTCAACCTAAAAAAATCTCTCATAGGTGTATCAGTTGCTTGGTTGGATCTTAGTTAATTTTAGATCAAGTCCAGTATACAACCAAGATTAGGCATTACGCTATTTTAAATGGAAGTTTTACCTAACTATATTTTCAAGGTGTTCCTTATTAGTGTGTAGGAATATAGTTGGCATATTTTTACAGATCATGTCTCTTCAACCTTGATTAAACTTGTTTTTGAACCATACCATGAGGTGTGTATAGAAGTGTGTGAATATGTGTGTGTGTATGTGTATATGCATTTCTTAGGATGTAATACATATAAGATCATGTTATAATTTTGTGTAGCAATGGTAAATGACATATGAAAACCAGATGTCATTGCTATTTGAATTTTTGCTTGAATTCTTAGAAACTATGTACTTATAGATAATCTAGGAATAAATGTTTGTTATCAAAGTTATGTCACCTTGATCATATTAATTGTACTCATATTTCTGATAACTTTAATTTTTTTAACATCAGGAACGTAAGAGAGCCTTGGAAGCAGAACGGCAGGCCCGTGTAGAGGAATTATTGATGAAGAGGAAAGAGCAAGAAGCCAGAATTGAGCAACAGAGGCAGGAGAAGGAGAAAGCACGGGAAGATGCAGCCCGGGAAAGAGCTAGGTACCTAGTTTGCTATTTTGATTTTAGTCTTGATGAACAGTTTGCCATTGAGCAAATAGTTATAGCAGATCTTATTAACACCAGTGATATCTTACATATATTTTGAAAATACCACAAGTTTAAAAATGTGCCAGATTTTCAGGATATTTGACATTATATCTAAAATGGAGAACTTTTGAAACTTTGTATTGGCTGAGAATATTATTTGACGTCTTTTTTTGCATGAAAAAATATAATTTAACTCTAATGAGCTTCAATGAAAAGGAATTGTCTTTTAAGATATTTGTATAAGTAAAGGGTCATCAATTAAAGATTTCTTTTTTTTCTTTGTTTTCTTTTTTTCAGCATTGTTTTTTATTCAATATATTCTTTATTTTTTTGATCCCTGGGTTATTTAGAGCTCTTTGACTTGTAGTTATTTATAAGTATGTATTTAGCTTTGAATATCACATTACTTTCTGTTGCTGGTTTCTAATGAAGTCTTGTCACTCGAAGAATATACTTTGTATATTGTTTTTTCACTTTTATTGTTTTTACTGGATATTTTATTTATTTACATTTCAAATATTATCCCCTTTCCCRATTTCTCCCATAGAAACCCCCTATCCCATCACTCCTCCTGCTTCTGTGAGGTTGTAACCCCACTCACCCACTCCCACCTCCCTGCCTTCACATTCCTCTGCACTGGGGCATCAATCCTTCATGGGACCAAGGGCTTTTTCTCCAATTGATGCCCGACAAGGCCATCCCCTGCTTCATATATGGCTGGAGCCATGAGTCCCTCCATGTGTACTCCTTGGTTGGTGATCTAGACCCTGGGAGCTCTAGTTGGTTGATGTTGTTGTTCTTTCTATGGGGTTGCAAACCCCTTCTGCTCCTTCAGTCCCTTCTCTAACTCCTCCATTGGGGACTCCGTGATCACTTCAGTGGTTGGCTGCAAGTATCCACCTCTTATATGTCAGGCTCTGGAAGAGCCTCTCAGGAAACAGCTATATCAGGCTCCTGTCAGCATACACTTCTTCGCATCTACAATAGTGTCTCAGTTTGGTGACTGTATATGGGATGGATCCCTAGGTGGGGCAGTCTCTAGATGTTCTTATCTTCAGTCTCTGCTACAGACTTTTGTCTCCATATTTTCTCCCATGTATATTTTGTTCCCCCTTCTAAGAAGGACCGAAGCACCCACACTTCGTTCTTCCTTCTTGAGCTTCATGTGGTCTGTGGGCTGTATCTTGGGTATTCTGAGCTTCTGGGCTAATATCCACTTATCAGTGAGTACATACCATGTATGTTCTTTTGTGATTGGGTTACCTCACTCAGGATAATATTTTCTACTTCTATCCATTTGTCTAAGAATTTCATGAATTCATTGTTTTAATAATGTACAACATTTTCCGAATCCATTCCTTCATTGAGGGACATCTGGGTTCTTTCCAGCTTCTGGCTATTATAAATAAGGCTGCTATGAACATAGTGGAGCATGTGTCCTTGTTATACGTTGGAGCATCTTCTGGGTATATGCCCAGGAATGGTATAGCTGGGTCCTCAGGTAATATTATGTCCAATTTTCTGAGGAACTATCAGACTGATTTCCAGAGTGGTTGTACCAGCTTGCACTTCCACCAGTAGTGGAGGAGTATTGGTTCCCTTTCTCCACATCCTCTACAGCACCTGCTGTCTCCTGAGGGTTTTTTTTTAATTTTTTTTTATTGGATATATTCTTTATTTACATTTCATTTCCATTTTCCTGGTTCCCCGCTCCCCAAATGTCCAATATGTCCTTTTCCATCCCCCTGTTCCCCTATCCACCCCTTCCCACTTCCATGTTCTGGTATTCCCCTACACTGATGGATTGGGCCTTTCCAGAACCAGGGTCTACTCTTTCCTTCTTGTCTGACAGCATTTGGTAGGTGGATTGTGTCTTTGGTGTTCC
>BDUI01002120.1:140091-151458 GCA_002335545.1 Apodemus speciosus | reverse complement strand
AGCCCTAACCCTAATACTAACTCTAGACCTAACAAACTTAAACCTAATCCTAACCCTAAACCTAAACATAGCCCTAACCCTAGCTCTAAACCTAACCCTCAACCTTAAGCATAAACCTATCTGTAACCCTAACCCTAACAGTAATCCTAGACCCATGCCTAACCCTAACCCTATCCCTATCCCTACCCCTAACCATAACCCTCACTATAGCCCTAACCCTAACCCTAGCCCTAAACCTCACTGTAGACCTCAACGGAACCCTGAACCTGACCCTACCCCTAACCACATCCTAATGCTAGACCTAGCCCTAACCCCAGCCCTAACCCTCACTCTACCCTTAGCCCTAACCCTAACTATAACCCTAGCCCTAACYAGAGCCCTAACCCTCAATCTAGGCCTAATCCTAACCCTAACCCTAGCTCAAGCCCTAACCTAGCCCAGCCCTAGCCATGAAACTAAACCTTATCCTAGCCCAACCTTAACCCTAACCTCACTCTAGACCTAACCCTAACACTAACACTAACCCTAGCCCTAACCCTAACCCTAAACAGAGCCCTAGCCCTAAGCCTGTCTCTAGCCTTAAACCTTATGGTAACTCTAACCCTAGCTCTAGCCCTAAAACTAACTCCAACCTCAAACCTAGCCTTAGCCCTAGCCGTATACCTATAACTCTAACCCTAGCCCTAACCCTAACCCTAGCCCTAGCCCTAGCTTTATCCCAAACCCTAACCCCAGCCCTAAACCTAATCCTAACCCTAGGCTAGGCCAACCCCTACCCCTAACCCAAAACATAGCCTTAGCCCTAACCCTAACCCTAACCCTAACTCTAACCCTAAACCTGACCCTAGCTCTAGCCATAACTTTAACCCTATTCCTAACTCTGGCTCTAACCGTAAAACTAACCCTAGCCCTAGCCCTCGCCCTCGCCCTCGCCCTAGCCCTAGCCCTAGCCCAAGCCCTAGCCCTAGCACTAGCACTAGCCCTAGCCCTAGCCCTAACCCTAACCCTAGCTCTATCCCTAGCCTTAAACCTAAACCTAATCTTAAACCTAACCCTAACTCTGACCCTAGCCCTTGCCCTAGCTTTTACACTAACCTTAAACCTGGTCCTAAATCTAACCCTTACCTAGCCCTAGCCCTAGACTTAGCCCTAGCCATAACCCTAGCCTTAGACCTAAGCCTAGATATAACCATAACTCTATCCCCAA
The DNA here is from genome assembly GCA_002335545.1 of Apodemus speciosus. Lineage (NCBI taxonomy): Eukaryota > Metazoa > Chordata > Mammalia > Rodentia > Muridae > Apodemus > Apodemus speciosus. Next base: position 150,251 of record BDUI01002120.1, on the reverse strand, counting down.
CCCTAAACAATCCATAGCTCTAACCTAAGCCCAAGCCATAACCCTAGCCCTAACTCGAAACATAGCCTTATCCCTAACCCTAAACCTAACCCTCTACATATCCTTAGCCATAACTCTTACCCCTAGCCCTGACCCAGCCCTAGGCCTAATTCTAACCCTAACCCTAGCCCTAGCCCTAGTCCTATTCCTAACCCGAACCCTAGCCCTAACTGTAACCCTAACACTAACCCCAACACTAAACCTGACCCAAAACATATCACTAGCCCTAGCCCTAGACCAAGCCCTAACCATAACCCAAGCCCTAGCTCTAACACTAACCCTAACAGTACCCCTAGCCCTTAACCCTAACCCTATGCCGATCCCTAAACCCAAAGCTAAACCTAAACATATCCCTAGCCATAACACTAACCCTAAACCTATGCATAACCCTAGCCCTAGACCTAGCTCTAATCCTATCCTTAAAACTAACCCTATCCCTAGCACTAAACCTAACCCTAAACTTAGGGCTAACTCTAACCCTAAACCTAGTCCTAACCCTAAACCTAACCCTAACCCTAAGCCTAACCCTAACACTAACCCTAAATCTAAAACAAACCCTAGCCCTGAACCTAGCTCTATCCCTAAACATTACCCTAAACATAACACTAAACCTAGTCCTAGTCTTATCCCTAAACCTAACACTAGCCTTATCCCTAAACCTAACCATAAACATAACCCTAACCATAGCCCTAATTCTAACCCTTACCCTAATCCTTGCAGTGACCCTAGTTCTAGCCCTAACCCTAACCCTAACACTAACCCTAAACCTAACCCTAAAACTCACAATAGCCCTTGCCTTAGCCATAGCCCTAACCCTAACACTAACCCTAGCCCTAAACCTAAGATTAGCCCTAACTCTGAAACTAACCCTAACCCTAAACCTAACCCTGAACCTAAACCTAAACCTAAACCAAACTTGTCCCTGACCTTAGCTCTAGCCCTAATACTAACCCTAACCATAATAGTAACCCTAGTACTAAACCTATCCCTAACACTGACCCTAGCTCTATCCATAACCGTAACCCTAACACTAAACCTAGCCATAGCCTTAACCCTATCCCTAAAACTAACACTAACACTAACCCTAAACCTAACCCTAACGCTACTGTAACACTAACCCTAACCCTAAACCCTAGCCTATCCCTAAACATAGCCCCRGCCCTAAACCTAGAGCTAGCCCTAACCCTAAGCCTAGCCCTAGCAGTAGCTGTGAATCTAAGTGTAATACTAGCTCTAATCCTAACCCTAAATCTAGCCCTAAATCTAAGCCTAACCCAAGCTCTATCCCTAGCTCTAACCCTAACCAGATAACTAGCCCTAGCATTACCCCTAAACAAAGTCCTAGCGGTAACCCTAACCCTAACCCTAACCCTAACCCTAACCCTAACCGTAACCCTAACCCTAACCCTAATCCTAACCCTAACTCTAACCCTAAGCCTAAGCCTAAGCCTAAGCCTAACCCTAATCCTAGTAGAGATCCTAGTTCTAGACCTAACACTAACCCTAACACAAACCCTAATCTAACCCTAACGCTAAACCTAAACCTAACAATAGCCCTAGCCTTAGCCCTAGCCCTAACCCAAATGCTTAGCCCTCACTCTAAACCTAACCCTAACCTTAAACCTAAACCTAACACTGAACCTAAATCTAACTAACTCTGGCCCTGACACGAGCTATAGCCCTAACATTAACCCTAACCATAATAGTAACCCTAGTCCTATCCCTATACCTATCCCTAACACTGACCCTAGCCCTAAACCTAAACCTAACCCTAACCCAAACACTAACCCTAAACCTAGCCATAGCCTTAACCCTATCCCTAACACTAACACTAACATTAACACTAACACTAACCCTAAACCTAATCCTAACCCTACCATAACCCTAACAGTAAAACTAACCCTAAACCTGGCATAACCCTAACCCTAACCCCTAGCCTAACCCTAAACATAGCCCTAGCCCTAAACCTAGATCTAGCCCTAACCCTAACCCTAACCCTAGCCCTAGTCCTAGCCCTAGCTGTAGCTGTGAATCTAAGTGTAATACTAGCCCTAATCCTAATCCTAACTCTATCCCTAAAACTAAGCCTAACCCAAGCTCTAGCCCTTGCCCTAACACTAATCTGAACACAAGCCCTAACATTAACCCTAAACAAAGCCCTAGACTTCACCCTAGCCATAGCTCTAACCCTAACCTAATCCTAACACTAGCCCTGACCTTAGCTCTAGCAATAATCCTAACGCTAAACATAACCCTAGCTCTAGAACTATCACTAACAATAACCCAACCTTAATGCTAACCCTAACCCTAACCATAAAACTAAACATAGCCCTAGCCCAGTCTTAAACCTGACTCCTAAAGCTAACCTGTACCCTACCCTAACCCTATCTCTAACTCTAACCTTACCCTTAACCCCAATGCTAAAACTAATCCTAGACCTAAGCCTAGACCTAACCCTAACCCTAACTCTAGCCCTAATCCTAAACACAGCCCTACCCCTAAAACTAACCCTAGTCCTAACCCTGAACCTAACCCTAACGCTATTACTAACGCTAGTCCTAAACATAACCCGAAACATAGCACTATCCCTATCCCTAGCCTTAAGACAAACCATAACTATAACCCTAACCCTAGCCCTAGCCTTAACCCTAGCCCTAGCCCTAAAACTAGCCCTAGCCCTAACAGTATCCCTATCCTGAAAAATAGCCTTACCCTAACAGTAACCCTAACTATAACCCTAACCCTAGCCCTGAACCTTGTCTAGCCTAATCCTAACCATAACCTTACCCAAGCCATAGACCTATCGCTAACACTAACTCTAGCAATAACAATAACACTAATCTTAACCCTAACCCTGACCCTAAACATAGCCCTAGCCATGTCTATAACATAACCCTTACCTTAACATACCCCTAAACCTAACATTAACCCTAACCTGCCCCTAACCCAAACCCTAACACTAACCCTAACCCTAATCCTAGCAGTGACCCTAGTTCTAGCCCCAACCCTAACCCTAACACTAATCTAACCCTAACCCTAAACATAGATATAACAAAAGCCCTAACTTTAGCCCAGCCCTAACCCAAACGCTAACTCTAACCCTACCCCTATGCTTAGCCCTAACTCTAAAACTAACCCTAACTTTAAACCTAACCCTGAACATAATCCTAATCCTAACTCTGTCCCTGACACTAGCTCTAGCCCTAACACTAAACCTAACCATAATAGAAACCCTAGTACTATCCCTAACCCTAACCCTAACACTGACCCTAGCCCTAATCCTAAACCTACCCTAACCCAAACACTAACCCTAAACCTAGCCATAGCCTTAACCCTATCCCTAACACTAACACTAACACTAACCCTAAACCTAACCCTAACCCTACCATAACCCTAACAGTAACCCTAACCCTAAACCTAGCCTAACCCTAGCCCTAACCATAACCCCTAGCCTAACCCTAAACATAGCGCTAGCCCTAAACCTAGAGCTAGCCCTAACCCTCACCCTAGCCCTAGTCCTAACCTAGCCGTAGATGTGAATCTAAGTGTAAAACTAGCCCTAATCCTAACCCTAACTTTAACCCTAAAACTAAGCCTAACCCATGCTATTGCCCTAACCCTAACCCTAACCCGAACACAAGCCCAAACATTAACCCTAAACAGAGCCCTAGACTTAACCCTAGCCATAGCCCTAACCCTAACACTAACACTAATCCTAACAGTAGCCATGACCATAGCTCTAGCCCTAATCCTAATGCTAAACCTAGCCCTAGCTCTAGACCTATCGTTAACAATAACCCAAGCCTTAACACTAACCCTAACCCTAACCCTAACCCTAAACCAAACCCTAGCCCTAGCACAGTATTAAACCTGACCCTATCTCTAACCTACTCCTAAACATAACCTGCTCCCTACCCTAACCCTATCCCTAACTCTAACCTTACCCCTAACCCCAATGCTAAATCAAACCCTAGTCCTAGGCCTAGACCTAACCCTAATCCTAACACTAGGCCTAATCCTAAACACAGCCCTACCCCTAAAACTAACCCTAGTCCTAAATCTGAACCTAACCCTAACGCTCGTACTAGTCATAGTCCTAACCATAACCGGAAACATAGCACTATCCCTAGCCCTAGTCTTAATGCAAACCATAACCTTAACCCTAACCCATCCCTAGCCTTAAACCTAGCCCTAGCCCTAACCCTGGCCCTAACCCTAACAGTATCCCTATCCTGAAAAATACCCCTACCCTAACAGTAACCCTAACTCTAACCCTAACCCTAGCCCTGATCCTTGTCTAGCCCTAATCCTAACCAAACCCTAACCAAGCCATAGACCTATCGCTAACACTAACTCTAGCAATAGCCATAACCCTAATCTTAACCCTAACCCTGAACCTAAACATAGCCCTAGCCCTGACTTTAACCTAACCCTTACCTTTACCTACCCCTAAACCTAAACCTAACCTACCCCTACCCCTACCCCTACCCCTAAACCTAAACCTAAACCTAAACCTAAACCTAAACCTAAACCTAAACCTAAACCTAAACCTAAACCTAAACCTAAACCTAACCCTAACCCTAACACTATCCCTAACCCTAAACCTAACCCTAATCCTAAACCTAACCCTAGCCCTAGCCCTAGCCCTAGCCCTAGCCCTAGCCCTAGCATTAGCCCTAAACCTAACACTAACCTTAGCCCTAACACTAAACATAGCCCTACGCCTAACCCTAGTCCGAGCCCTCACCCGAAACCGAACCCTAACCCTGGCCATAAAACTTGTTCTAGCCCTAGTCCTAACTCTAACCCTAAAGCTAGTGCTAGTCCTAGCCCTAGTCTTAACCTTAACCCTAACCCTAAACATAGCCCTAGCGCTAGCCCTAAACCTAACCCTAACCCTATACCTAACCCTAGCCCTAACCCTACCTCTAGCCCTAACCCTACCTCTAGCCCTAACCCTAACCCTAACCCTAACCCTAACCCTAACCCTAACCCTAACCCTAATTCTAGCCCTAGCTCTAGAACTAACCCAAAGCCAAACTATAACCCTAGCCCTACCCTAGCTGTAAACCTAACCTAACCTTAGCCCTAAACCTAATCCTAACCTGAAACATAGCCTTAGGCCTAATGCTAACACTAAACCTAACCTTAAACCTAATCTTAACGTTAGCCTTAGCCCTAGCACTAGCCCTAACCCTAACCCGAGCCCTAAAACTAGCTCTAATCCTAACCCTTACACTAAGCTTAAACATAATCTTAGTCCTAACCCTAACCATAACCATAACCCTAATCCAAAACATAGCCTTAACCCTAATCCTAATCCTAACCCTAACCTTAAGCCTAACCCCAACCCTAACCCTAATCCTAGCCATGAAACTAGCTCTAGCCCTAATCCTATCCTTAACAAGAGCTGTAGCCTAAAACTATCCCTAACACTAGCAGYTCCAACCCTAACCCTAATCCCAACCCTAACCCTAAACCTAGCCATAGTGCTGCCTTAAACCTAACACTGACCATAACACTACACCTTAACCATACACTAACCCTACCCTAACCCTAACCCTAGGTCTATCCCTAAACCTAACCCTAACACTAATCCTAGACCCATGCCTATCCCTAACCCTATCCCTATGCCTACCCCTACCCCTAACCATAACCCTCACTATAGCCATAGCCATAACCCTAGCCCTAATCCTCACTCTAGCACTAAACCTAAACCTGAACCTGACCCTGACCCTAACCCTAACCATAGCCCTAACCCTATCCCTACACCTAACCTTAAACCTACCCCTAAACCTAACCCTAGCCCTATCCTTAGCCCTTACCCTAACCCTCACCCTATTCCTAGCCTTAAACCTAGACCTAATCCTCACAATGGCACTACCCCTAACCCTAAAGCTCACACTAACACTAACAGTAGCCCTAACCCTAACCCTATCCGTAGACCTAACAAACCTAAACCTAATCCTAACCCTAAAAATAGCCCTAAGCTTAGCTCTAAACCTAACCCTCAAACTTAAGGGTAAATCTACCCCTAACCCTAACCCTAAACCTAAACCTAATGCTAGCCCTAACCCTAGCCCAACCCTAAACTGAAATCTAGGTCTAACACTAACCCTAAAAGAAAACCTAACTCTAGCTCTGGCCCTAACACTAACTCTAACCCTAACCCTAACCCTAACCCTAACCCTAACCCTAACCCTAACCCTAACCCTAAATCTAAAACTAGCCCTATCACAAGCCTTAACCCTAACCCTAATCCTAAACTTAATCTCAGCACTAGTCTTAAACCTAACCCTAATCCTCACCCTTGCCCTATCTCTAACCCTAACCATAGCACTAGCCCTACCCTAGACCTACCCCTAACCCTAACCATAATCCTAGCCCTAATCCCAATCCTAATCCTAGTCCTGTCCCTAACTCTAACTGTAGTCCTATATCTAAACCTAATCCTAACCCTAGCCCTAACCCTAACCCTAAGCCTAATCCTATGTCTAACCTTACCTTAAACCTAACCCTAATCYTATCCCTAACCATAGCCCTAGCCCAAAAACTAGACCTAGCCATAACCCTAGCCCTAACCCTAACCCTAACCCTAATTCTATCCCTATTCCTAGCCCTAGCCCTAGCCCTACCTCTAGCCATGAACCTAAACCTAATCCTAGCCACAACGCTAACCGTAGCCCTAGCCCTAATCCTAACCCTAAACATAACAAGAACCCTAACCCTAGAACTTGCCCTGCCTTAAACCTAACCCTAACTCTAACCCTAACTCAAACTCTACACTAACCTAACCCTAACACCAAATCTACCATAACCCGAAAACTAGCCCGAGCCCTAACATTAAGACTAACCCTGAACATAATCATAACCTTATCTATAGCCCTAACCCTAGCCCTAACCCTCACTCTAGCACTAACACTAACCCTATTAATAACCCTAGCCCTAACCTGAACCCTAACTGTCACTCTAGCCCTAACCATAACCCTAGCTCTAGCCCTAACACTAGCCCAGCCCTAGCCATGAAAGTACATCTAATCCTAGTCCAACCCTAATTCTAGCCAGAGCCCTAAGGCTAACCCTAAACCTAGCCCTAAACCTTACCCTAAACAAAGCCCTAGTCCTAACCATAGCCCTAAACCTCATTCTAGCCATAACACTAACTCTAAACCTACTCCTAACCTTAACCCTAAACCTAGCCCTAACCCTCACTTTAGCCGTAACCCAAACCCTAACCCTAACCCAACCCCAAACTTACCACTACCCCTAGCCCTGGCCATGAAACTAAACCGAATCCTAGCCCCAACACTAACCCTAGCACTAACCCTAGTCCTAACCCTCACCCTAGCCCTAACCCTAACCCTAAACTTAACCCTAACAATGGCTCTAACCCTAGCCATAACCCTGCTTTAAACCTAACCCTAACCCTAACACTAACACTAAACCTACACTAACATAACACTAACACTAAATCTACCCCTAACCCAAAACCTAGCCTGAGCCCTAACATTAATCCTAACCCTGACCATAACCATAACTCTATCTGTAGCCTTAATCATATACCTAAACCTCACTCTAGCCCTAACCCTAACCATAACCTAACGCTATCCCTAGCCGTAGCCCTAGCCCTAGCCCTAACCTTACTCTAGCCCTAACAATAACGATAGCAATAGCACTAGACCTAAACATCTCTCTAGCCCTATACATCACCCTAACCCTAAACCTAACCCTTAGCCATTACCCTAGCCCTAGCCCTAACCCTAACCCTAACCCTAAACCTAAACCTAACCCTAACCCTAACCCTAACCCTAAACCTAAACAAAGCCATAGCCCTAATCGTGGCTCTAGCCCTAAACCTTACGGTAACTCTAACCCTAGCTGTAGCCCTAAAATTAACTCCACCTAACCCTAGCCTTAGCCCTAGCCCTATACCTATGACTCTAACCCTAGCACTAACCCTAACCCTAGCCCTAGCCCTAGATTTAACCCAAAACCTAATCCCAGCCCTAAACCTAATCCTAATCCTAAAYCTAGTGCTAGGCCAACCCCTACCCCTAACCCAAAACATACCCTTAGACTTAACCCTAACCCTAACCCTAACCCTAACCCTAACCCTAACCCTAACCCTAAACCTAAACCTAAACCTGAACCTAGCCCTAGCCCTAGCCCTAGCCCTAGCCCTAGGCCTAGCCCTAGCCCTAGCTCTATCCCTAACCCTAGCACTAGACATAGCCCTAGCCCTAACCCTAGCCCTATCCCTAGCTATAAACCTAAACCTAAACTTAAACCTAACCCTAACCCTAAATATTCTTAGTCGTAACNAACCTAAACCTAACCCTAACCCTAACCCTAACCCTAAACCTAAACAAAGCCATAGCCCTAATCGTGGCTCTAGCCCTAAACCTTACGGTAACTCTAACCCTAGCTGTAGCCCTAAAATTAACTCCACCTAACCCTAGCCTTAGCCCTAGCCCTATACCTATAACTCTAACCCTAGCACTAACCCTAACCCTAGCCCTAGCCCTAGATTTAACCCAAAACCTAATCCCAGCCCTAAACCTAATCCTAATCCTAAATCTAGTGCTAGGCCAACCCCTACCCCTAACCCAAAACATACCCTTAGACTTAACCCTAACCCTAACCCTAACCCTAACCCTAACCCTAACCCTAACCCTAACCCTAAACCTAAACCTAAACCTGAACCTAGCCCTAGCCCTAGCCCTAGCCCTAGCCCTAGGCCTAGCCCTAGCCCTAGCTCTATCCCTAACCCTAGCACTAGACATAGCCCTAGCCCTAACCCTAGCCCTATCCCTAGCTATAAACCTAAACCTAAACTTAAACCTAACCCTAACCCTAAATATTCTTAGTCGTAACTCTTACCCTAACAATAACCCTAACACTAACACTAATCCTAACTCTAACACTAACCCTAGCCCTAACCCTAATCCTAACACTAATCCTAGCCCTAACTCTAACCATAGCCCTACACCTAAACCGAATCATAACCCTAGCTCTAACCCTAACTCTAATCCTATGTCTAACCTTACCCTAAACCTAACCCTAATCCTAAAACTAACTGTAGCCCTGGCCCAAAAACTAGACCTAGCCTTAAGAATAAACCAAACCCTAACCCTAGAACTTGAACTGCCTTAAACCTAAAACTAACTGTAACCCTAACACTACCCTAACATAAACCTAACACTAAATCTACCATTACCTGACACATAGCCTGAGCCCCAACATTAACCCTAACCCTGACCATAATCATAACCCTATCTGTAGACTCTAAACCTCACGCTAGCCATAACCCTAAACATATCCTAACACTAGCCCTAGACCTAATCCTAGCCCTAACCCTCACTCTAGCCCTAACACTAACCCTAACAATAACCCTAGCCTTAACCCTCACTCTAGCCCTAACACTAACCCTAACAATAACCCTAGCCCTAACYTCACTCTAGCCCTAACTCCTACCCTAACCCTAGCTCTAGCCCTAACCCTAGCTGTGAAAAGAAACCTAATCCTAGCCCTACCCTAATTCTAGGCAGAGCCCTAAACCTAACCCTAAACCTAGCCCTAAACCTAACCCTAAACAAAGCTCTAGTCCTAAACATAGCTCTAACCTTCACTCTAGCCCTAACAATAACCCTAGCAATAAACCTAGAACTAAACCTCACTCTAGCCCTAACACTCACCCTGACACTAACCATAGCCCTAGCTCAAACCACAGCCCTAACCCTAGCCTAAAACTATTCCTAGCCCAACCCTAATCCTAGTCTTAGCCCTAACCTTAACCCTAAACCCTAACCCTAACAATAGCCCTAACCCTAACCCTAAACAAAGCCCTATACCTAACCCTGGCTCTAGCCCTAAACCTTACAGTAACTCTCACCCTAGCTCTAGCCCTAACACTAACTCCAACCCTAACCCTATCCTTAGCCCTAGCCATACACTTATAACACTAACCCTAGCACTAACCCTAACCCTAGCCCTAGCCCTAGCTTTAAMCCAAACCCTAACCCCAGCCCTGAAACTAATCCTAACTCTAGTGCTAGGCCAACCCCTACCCCTAACCCAAAACATAGCCTTAGCCTTAACCCTAACACTAACTCTAACCCTAA
>BDUI01002120.1:6005-17312 GCA_002335545.1 Apodemus speciosus | reverse complement strand
AAAATAGAATTTAATTAAAAAGGAAGTGGAGAAATTTTCTGATAGAACTGAAAATTTTCGTATAACACATTTTGGTTAAAGTTGAGGAAAGACCAGAACAATATTGACATTAAACATTTTTTGTGAAAATTTATCAGATACTCTGGTAGGCATATGAAAACTATTAGAATTTTRGTTGAGAAAGGACGTGGATACATTTTGTAATAGAACTGAAGATTTTTTATATTTATGATAAATTGAGCAATTCGATAGGAAAAATGTATAATTTGAAGATTTTCTGGGAAAATTTCAGAGATCTAATTGTAGCCATACCAAAAAAAAAAGAATTCAATTACAAAAGGAAGTGGAGACATTTTCTGATAGACCTGAAGATTTTCGTATAACACATATTGGTTAAAACATATTTTGTTTAAAATTAAGGAAACACAGGAAAATATTGAAATTAAAGATTTTTTTGAGAAAATTGATCAGATACTCTGGTAGGCATATGGAAACTATGAGAATTTTAATTTAGAGAGGAATTGGTGGCATTYATAATAGACCTGAAGGTCTTTGTATATTTCTGATAAATTGACCAAGTAGATAGAAAAATGTAAAATTTGAGGATTTTCATGGAAAATATCCGAGGTATACAAAAAAAATTAGAATTCATTTAAATGTGAAGTGGAGACATTTTCTGATAAACCTGAAGATTTTCATATACCATATTTTGGTTAAAATTGAGGAAACACTAGAAAAATATTGAAATTAAAGATTTTTGGGAAAATTTATCAGATACAAATGTAGGCATATGAAAAGTATTAGAATTTTAATTGAGAAAGGAAGTGTAGGCATTTTCTAACAGAATTGAACGTTTTTGTACATTACAGATAAATTGAGCAAGTAGATAGAAAAATGTAATATTTGAAGATTTTCTTGGAAAACTTAGGCATACAAAAATATTAGAATTTAATTAAAAATGAAGTGGAGATATTTTCTGATAAACCTGAATATTATTGTATAACATATTTTGGATAAAATTGAGGAAAAACAGGAAAAATACTAAAAGACATTATGGGAAATTTTATAAGATGCTCTGGTAGGGATATGAAAACTTAGAATTTTAATTGAGAAAGGAAATGAAGGCATTTTCTAATAGAATTGAAGGTTTGTGTATATTACCGATAAATTGAGCAAGTGGATAGAAAAAATGTAAAATTTGAAGATTTTCTTGGAAAATTTCAGAGATATAATTGTAGGCATACAAAAATTAGAAATTTAATTAAATAAGGAATTGGAGACATTTTCGGATAGAACAAAAGATTTTCATATCACATATTTTGGTTCAAATTATGGAAAGAGTGGAAAATATTGAAATTAATGATTTTTTGGGAAAATTATTCAGATATGATGGTAGACATGAAGACTATTAGAATTTTATGGCAGAAGGAAGTAAAGGCATTTTCTAATAGAACTAGAGGTTTTTGTATATTTAAGATAAATTGAGCAATTAAATGGAAAAATGTAAAATTTGAAGAGTGTCTTGGAAAAATTCAGAGACATAATGGTGTCATAAAAAACAGAATTTAATGAAAAAATTATGTGGAGAGATTTTTCTGAAAAAACAGATTTTCATATAACATGTTTTGGTTAAAATTGAGGAAAGACAGGGAAAATATTTAAAGTAAAGATTTTTTGGGAAAGTTTATCATATACAGTGGTAGGCACATGAAGACTTTTAAATTTTCATTGAGAAAGGAATTGGAGTCATTCTCCAATAAAATCGAAGGTTTTTGTTTACTTCCAATAAATTGAGCAAGTAGATAGAAAAAATGTAAAATTTGAAGGTTTTTTTTTGGAAAATTTGTKTGATATAATTCTAGGGATACGAAAAAACTAGAACTTATTTAAAAAGTAAGTGGAGACATATTCTGATAGAACTGAAGACTTTTGTATAACATGATGTGGTTAAAATTGTGGAAAGAAGAAAAATGTTAAAATAAAAGATTTTGGGGGAAAATTTATAAGATACTCTGGTAGGCATATGAAATCTACTAGAATTTTAATTGACAAACGAAGTGGGGGCATTTTGTAATAGAATTTAAGGTTTATATTTACAATAAATTGAGCAATTAGATGCAAAAATGTAAAATTTGAAGATTTTCTTGGAAAATTTCAAAGATATAATGATTGACATAAAAATATAAGAATTTAATTTAAAAAGTGGAGACATTTTCTGATAGAACTGAAGATTTGCATATATCATATTTTGGTTAAAATTGAGGAAAAACAGGAAGAATATTTAAATGAAAGATTTTTTTGGGAATTTATCAGATACCCTGGTATGCATATGAAGACTATTAGAATTCTAATTATGAAAGTAAGTGTAGGCCTTTTTCTAGCAGAAATGAAGATTTTTGTATATTTCCAAGAAATTGAGCAAGTAGATAGACAAAAATGTAAAATTTGAAGATTTTCTTGGTAAATTTCAGAGATATAATGGCAGGCATACAAAAAATTAGAATTTAATTAAAAAAGGAAGAGGAGACATTTTCAGATAGAATTGAAGATTTTTGTATGATATATTTTGGTTAAAATTGAGGAAAGGCAGGAAAATATTGACATTAAAGATTTTTTTGGGAAAAGCTATCAGATACTGTGGTAGGCATATGAAAACTATTAGAATTTTAATTGAAAAAGAATTAGAGGCATTTTGAAATAGAACTAAAGGTTTTTGCATATTTSCAAAAAATTGAGCAAGTAAATAGGAAAATTGCAATATTTGAAGATGTTCACAGAAAATTTCAGAGCTTCAATGTTAGGCATAGAAAAAATTAGAATTTAATTAAAAAAGGAAGTGGAGATATTTTCTGATAAATCTTAGGTTTTTCGTTGAACATATTTTGGTTAAAATTGAGGAAAGACAGGAAATATCTTTAAATTATAGATTTTTTTGGAAAAATTTATCAGGTACTCTGATAGGCATATGAAAACTATTAGAATTTTAATTGAGAAAGGAAATGGAGGCATATTCTAATTGAACTGAAGGATATGTGTATTTCTGATAAATTGAGCAAGTAGATAGAAAAAAATGTAAAATTTGAAGATTTTCTTGAAAATTTTTGGAGATATAGTAGGTATAAAAAATTAGAATATAATTAAAAAGGAAGTTGAGATATTTCTGATAGTACTGAAGATTTTTGTATCACATATTTTGGTTAAAATTGAGGAAAGTGGGGAAAAACATTGAAATTAAAGATTATTGGGGGAAACATATCAGATACTCTGGTAGGCACAGGAACAATAAGATTTTTAATTTAGAAGGAAAGTGGAGGCATTTACTAATAGAATTGACAGTTTTTGTATATTTACAGTAAATTGAGCAATGAGTTGAATGTGAAATTTTAATATTTTCTGGGAAAAAGAGAGATATAAGTGTAGGCATACAAAAAATAGATTTTCATTAAAAAAGAAGTAGAGAAATTTTCTGATAGAACTGAAGATTTTCATGTAACATATTTTGGTTAAAATTGAGGAAAGACAGGAAGAATATTAAAATTAAAGATTTTTTGGGAAAATTTATCAGATACAATGGTAGGCATATGAAGAGTACTAGAAGTTTAATTGAGAAAGGAATTGGAGGCATTTTGTAATAGAACTGAAGGTTTAAATATTTCTGATAAATAGAGCAAGTAGATAGAAAAAATGTAAAATTTGAAGATTTTCTTGGAAAATTTCAGAGATATATTGATAGGCATACAAAATAATTAGATTTTAATTAAAAATGAACTGGAGACATTATCWGATAGAACTGAAGATTTTTGTATAACATATGGTTAAAATAGAGGAATATTTTTGTTTACATATGATAAATTGAGCAATTAGATAGGAAAACTATAAAATTTGAAGATTATGTTGAAAAATTTTCAGGGATATAATAGTAGGAATATAAAAATATTAGAATTTAATTAACAAAGGAAGTGGAGAAATTTTCTGATAGAACTGAAAATTTTCATACTACATGTTTTGGTTAAAATAGAGGAAAGACAGGAAAAATATTCAAATTAGACATTTTTGTAAAAATTTATCAGATACTCTGGTAGGCATATAAAAATGATTAGAATTTTAATTGAAAAAGGAAGTTGAGGAATTTTCATTAGAAAATTGAAGTTTTTTGTACATTTATGATAAACAGAGCAATTAGGAAAAATGTAAAATTTAAAGATTTTCTTGAAAAATTTCTGAGATATAATAGTAGGAATACAAAAAAAATTAGAATTTAATTAAAAAAAGAAATGGAGACGTTTTCTGATAGACCTGAAGGTTTTCATATAACATATTTTGGTTAAAATTGGGGAAAGACAGGAAAAAATATTGAAATTATAGATTTTTTGGGAATTTTTATCAGATACAATGGTAGACATATGAAAACTATTAGAATTTTAATTGGGAAAGGAATTGGAGGCATTATCTAATAGAACTGAAAGTTTTGTATATTTCTGATAAATTGAGGAAGTATTTAGAAAAAAATATAAAATTCCAAGATTTTCAGGGAAAATTTCAGAGATATAATGGTAGGCTTAAAAATTAGAATTTAATTAAAAAAGGAAGTAGTGACATTTCCTTATAGTACTGAAGTATTTCGTATAACATATTTTGGTTAAAATTGAGAAAAGACTGGAAAAATATTGAAATTAAAGATTTTTTGAGAATTTTAATCAGATACAATAGTAGGCATATGAAAACTATTAGACTTTTAGTTGAGAAAAAACGTGGATGCATATTGTAATAGAACTGAACATTTTTATATTTATGATAAATTGAGCTATTCATTAGGAAAAATGTAAAATTTGAAGATTTTCTGGAAAAATTTCAGAGATCTAATTGTAGCCATACCAAAAAAATTGAGTTCAATTAAAAAAGGAAGTGGAGACTTTTTCTGACAGACCTGAATATTTTTGTATAACATATATTGGTTAAAGTAGAGTAAAGACAAAAAAAATTGAAATTAAAGATTTTTGGGGTGTAAGTGTTCAGATACAATGAAAGGCATATGAAAACTATGAGATTTTTAATTGAGAACGGAATTTGTTGCATATTCTAAAAGAAATGAAGGTTTTTGTAAATTTCCAATGAACTGAGAAAGTAGATCGAAAACATGTAAAATTTGAAGCTTTCCTTGGAATATTTCAGAGTTATAATTGTTGGCATACAAGAAATAGGAATTGAATTAAAAAATGAAATGGTGACATTTTTTGATACAACTTAGATTTTTGTATAACATATTTTGTTTAAAATTGAGGAAAGACAGTAAAAATATTGAAATTAAAGATTTTTTTGGGAAAATTTATCAGATACTCTGGTAGGCATATGAAAACTATGAGAATTTTAAATGAGAGAGGAATTGGTGGCATTTATCATAGATCTTAAGGTATTTGTATATTTCCGAGAAATTGACCAAGTAGGTAGAAAAATGTAAAATTTGACGATTTTCATGGAAAATATCTGAGATATAATCCAAGGTATACAAAAATAATTAGAATTTAATTCAATGTGAAGTAGAGCCATTTTCTGATAAACCTGAAGATTTTTATATACCATATATAAGAATAGGCATACAGAAAATAGAATTAAAAATGAAGTGGAGACATTTCTGATAAAACTGAAGATTTTTGCATAACATATTTTTGTTAAAATTGATGAAGACACGAAACAATTGAAATTAAAGATTTTTTGAAAAAAAAAGAAAGGAAAAACCCGGGCACTGGTGGTGCACGCCTGTAATCCCAGCACTCTGGGAGGCAGAGGCAGGCTGATTTCTGAGTTCGAGGCTATCCTCGTCTACAGAGTGACTTCCAGGACAGCGAGGGCTATACAGAGAAACCTTGTCTCAAAAAAACAAATCCAAAAAAAAATTTTTTTTGGAAAATTTATCAGATACTCTGGTAGGCATATGAAACCTATCAATTTATATTGAGAAGGGAAATGGAGGTATTATCTAATATTACAGAAGGTTTTTGTATATTTATGATAAATTGAGCAATTAGATAGGAAAAATGTAAAATTTGAAGATATTCTTTGAATATTTAAGAGATCTATTGGTTGGCATACAAAAAATTTAATTTAATTAAAAAAGCAAGTGGAGACATTTTCTGATAGAACTGAAGAATTTCGTTTAACATATTTTGGCTAAAATTGAGGAAAGACAGGATAAATATTGAAATTAAAGATTTTGGGGGAAAATTTACCATGCAATGGTAGTCATATAAAGGCTATTAGGCTTTCTAATTTTAAATTAGAAAGGAATCGGAGGCATTTTCTAATAGAGTTGAAGGTTTTTGTATATTACTGATAAATTGATCAAGTAGATAGAAAAAATGTAAAATTTGAAGATTTTTCTTGGAAAATTTCAGAGATATAATGGCAGGCATGCAAAAAATTAGTATTTAATTAAATAAGGACGTAGAGACATTTTCTGATAGAACTGAAGTTTTTTGTATAACATATGTTGGTTACAATTGAGGAAAGTGAGGAAAAATATAGAAGTTAAAGAGTTTTGGGAAAATTTATCAGATACTCTGGTAGGCAAAGGAAAAGTATTAGAATTTTAATTGAGAAAGGAAGTGGATCTATTTTGTCATAGAACAAAACGTTTTTGTATAGTAAGGATATATTGAGTAAGAAGATAGAAAAAATGTAAAATTTGAAGATTTTATTGGAAAACTTCAGAGATATAATGGTAAGCATACAAAAAATTAGAATTTAATTAAAAATGAAGTGGAAATATTTTCTGATAGAACTGAAGAATTTCATATAACCTATTTTGTTTAACATTGAGGAAAGGCAGGAAAAATATTGTAATTAAAGATTTTTGTAAATTTATCACATACAATTGTAGGATCATGAATACTATTAGAATTTTAATTGAGAAAGGAAGTGGCACCATTTTTAATAGAACTGAATTTTTTTAATATTTAAGACAAATAGAGAAATTACATAGGAAAAATGTAAAATTTGAAAATTTTTTTGAAAATTTTCAGGGATATTTTAATTTCAAATTATTGAAATTAAAGAATTTTGGGGAAAATTTATCATACTCTGGTAGGCCTATGAATACTTATAGAATTTTAGTTGAGAAAGGAATTGGAGGCATTTTCTAATGGAACTGTAGGTTTTTGTATATTTCCAATAAATTGAACAAGTAGATAGAAAAACTGTAAAATTTCAAGATTTTTATGGTTAATTTCAGAGATATAAGGATAGGAACACAAAAATTAGAATTTAATTTAAAAATTATGTGAAGACATTATATGACAGACCTGATGATTTTYGTATAACATATTCTGGTTTAAATTGAGGAAAGACAGGAAAAATATTGAAATTAAAGATTTTTTTGGGAAAATTTTTCAGATACTCTGGTAGGCATATGAAAACTATTAGAATTTTAAGGGAGAAAAGAATTGGAGGTATTTTCTAATAGAACTGAATGTTTTTGTATATTTCYGACAAATTGAGAAATTAGATAGGAAAAATATAAAATTTGAAGTATTTCTTGGAATATTTCAGGAATATAATGGTTGGCATACAAAAAGAATTAGAATTTAATTACAAAAGTAAGGGGAGATATTTTTGGTAGAACTGAAGATTTTTGTATAACATATATTTGTTAAAATTGAGGAAAGGCAGGAAAAATACTGAAATTAATGGATTTTTTGAAAATTTATCATATAGAATAGTAGGCAAATGAAAACTATAAGAATGTTAATTGAGAAAGGAAGTGGAGGCATTTTCTAATAGAATTGAAAGTTTTTGTATATTTCCAATAAATTGAGCAAGTAGATAGGAAAAAATATAAAATTAGAAGATTTTCTCAGAAAATATCAGAGATACAATAGTAGGCATACAAAAMATTAGATTTAACTGAAAAAGGAAAGGGAGAGATTTTCTAATAGAACTGATGTTTTTAATATAACATTTTGGTTAAAAGAGTAAAGTCAAGAAAATCATTGAAATTAAAGATTTGGGTGGAAAATTTATCAGATGCAATGGTTGGCATATGAAATCTATTAGAAATTTAATTGAGAAAGGAAATGCAGGCATTTCTAATAATGCACTGTACAGCTCTCTCTGAATTATCCATATGAAAATCAAATATAGTACTGAAATAAGGTATTCCTGAGTAAAGACAATCCTCCACATAAACAGCATTGTCCAGCTTTCTCTGAGAAATGCATATGAAAATCAAATATACTATTGAAATACAGTGTTCCCGAGGAAAGACAATCACTGACTACTAAGAACTTCCTAATTGCAGTTAGAAGCTATCATATATTGTGCGAAAGGTTCTTGTTTTCTGCTAAACAAGTTGTTTAATCACATAGTGTTTTAAAACTTGCTGAACTTGAAAATTGTAAAAGAACCAACTTCTCATCATTACAATTGAAGGTAACATGAATGCATTCACGTTGTCATGTGTTTGGTGTTCTGTCTATGTTTAAACATATTTGATCCACGTATAATGCATTGTAAAGCTTTCTCTGAGAAATGAATATGAAAATCCAATATGCTATTGAAAGAAAGTGGTCCCCAGTAAAGACAATAGTAAGAAC
Source organism: Apodemus speciosus (assembly GCA_002335545.1). Taxonomy (NCBI): domain Eukaryota; kingdom Metazoa; phylum Chordata; class Mammalia; order Rodentia; family Muridae; genus Apodemus; species Apodemus speciosus. Next base: position 8,724 of record BDUI01002120.1, on the reverse strand, counting down.
TACTAGTAAGAACTTTTTATTTGCAGTTAGACATCATACATTCTGCGGAATGTTCCTGTTTTCTGCTTAGCAACTCTAAGTGCATAAAATTCATAAAACTTGTAAACTGTAAAAGTACACACTTCTAGCGATAGGCACTGAGTGTACCATGAATGCATTCACATTATAGTGTTTTGGGGGTTTTGTCTATGTTTCTCCACGAATAATGTACTGTACAGCTTTCTCTGAATTATCCATATGAAAATCAAAAATAGTACTGAAATAAAGTGTTCCCGAATAAAGACAATCACACACTAATAAGAAGTTTTTAATTGCAATTAGAAGTTATCATTCACTGTGCACAATGTTCTTATTTTCTGCTAAACAAGTCGGTTTTAAACTCATAGTGTTTAAAAATTTGCTGAACTTGTAAATTGTAAAAGAACAAACTTCTCATCATTACCATTGAATGTAACATGAATATATTCACGTTGTAGTGTGTTTGGTATTCTGTCTTTATTTAAACACGTTTTCTCCACGTATAATGCATTGTACAGCTTTCTCTAAGAAATGCATATGATAATCCAATGTACTATTGAAATACAGTGGTCCCGAGTAAAGACAATAGTAAGAACTGGTAGTAAGAACTTTCTAATTGCAGTTAGAAGTTATACATTCTGCAAAATCTTGTTTTCTGCTTAGCAACTCTAAGTGCACAAAACTCATGAAAGTTGTAAAGYGTAAAAGTATACACTTCTGGCTATAGGCACTGAGCAAAATATGAATGCATGAAAATATGAATTATGATGCATGTATGAATTTATGTGAGAATATGCATATTCACTTATGTAGAAGTATTTCTTTCTGCAAGTGTTATTCTCTTCTCCTGGCTCAATAGAAGTTTATTGCTCCTAACTTCCCCCTAGACTGACAAGCAAGAGGCATCTGGGAAGAGGCTGTAGCAACTAATCCTTTACTTAATCTACTGCTGTTTTAGGATGAGTCCTTAAATGCCTGAGACTGCAGTCTCTGGCTTCAGTGGAACACAGAAGGCAGGTCAGCTGTTAGCCTAGTAACTTAGATTTATATAAGTAAGCCTTTTATTATATAGCAACCCTAAATTTTCCATAAGACAAAGTCTTACCCCTGTCGACACTCTTCCCCCCTCCGCTGCCTCAAGAAGGACTAAGAAGAAACATCTCAGCTGGGGCTGGCTTCCAGCACATGTTTTGGTTTAAATTGAAGAAATGCAGGAAAAATGTTGAAATTAAACATTTTGGGGGAAAATTTATCAGATACAAAGGTAGGTATATGAAGACGATTAGAATTTTAATTGAGAAAGGAAGTGGAGGCATTTTTTATGTAACTGAACATTTTTGTATATTTCCGATAAATTGAGTAATTAAATGTGAATAATGTAAAATTTGAAGATTTTTCTCGGAAAATTTTCAGAGATATAATGGTAGACATACAAAAATTAGTATTTAACTTAAAAGGAAGTGGAGACAATTTCTGACAGAAAGGAACATTTTTGTATAACATATTTTCATGAAAATTGAGGAAAGAGAGGAAAAGTGGTGAAATTAAAGATCGTTTTGGAAAATTTATCTGATACAATGGTAGGCATCTGGAAATTATTAGAATTTTAATTGAGAAARGAAGTGGAGACATTTTCTAACAGAACTGAAGGTTTTAGTATATTTCTGAAAATTTGAGCAATTAGATGGAAAAATGTAAACTTTGAAGAATTTCWTGGAAATTTCAGAGATATAATGAMAGGAATACAAAAAATTATGAGCTACATAGTGCACATATGAAAAACTGTAGAATTTTAATTAAGAAAGGAAGTGGTGGCATTTTCCAATAGAACTGAAGGTTTTTGTATATTTCAATTAAATTGAGCAAGAAGATAGAAAATAATGTAAAATTTGAAGATTTTCTTGGAAAATTTCAGAGATATAATGACAGGAATACAAAAAATTGAATTTAATTAATAAAGGAAGTGGAGACATTTTCTTATAGAACTGGAGATTTTCGTATAACATATTTTGGGTAAAATTGAGGAAAAGCAGTATAAATATTGAAATTAAACATTTTCTGGTTTAATATATCAGATAATCTGGTAGGCATATGAAGACAATTAAAATTTTAATTGACAAAGTAATTAGAGGCATTTTCAAATAGAACTGAAGAATTTTGTTTATTTCTGATAAATTAGGCAAGTAAATGAAAAAATTTAGAATTTGAAGATTTTCTTGGAAAATTTCAGAGATATAATGGTAGGCATACGAAAAAATTAGAATTAAATTAGAAAAGGAAGTGGAAACTTTTTCTGATAGAACTGAAGATTTTCATATAACATATTTGGTTACATTTGAGGAAAGAGGAAACCTGTGGAAATTAAATATTTTTGGGAAAATGTATCAAGTACATGGTAGGCATATGAAAAATTGGAGAGTTTTAATTAAGAAAGGAAGTGGTGGCATTTTTTAAGAGAACTGAAGGTTTTTAATATTTCCAATAAATTGAGCAGGTAGACAGAAAAAATGTAAATTTTGAAGATTTTCTTGGAAACTTCAGAGATATAATGTTAGGCTTACAAGAAAATTAGAATGTAATTAAAAAGGGAGTGAAGACATTTTGAAATAACCTGAAAACTTTCCTATAACGTATTTTGTTTAATATTGAAGAAAGACAGGAAAAATATTGAAATTAAAGATTTTGGGGGAAATTTTATCAG
>BDUI01002118.1:116148-130505 GCA_002335545.1 Apodemus speciosus | reverse complement strand
GGACATAATGATAGGAGTGCTAAGAGGACATCTCATAGCTCTAAGCACCTCAAAAAAGAAAATGGAGAGAGTTTACACTAGCAGCTTGACAACACACCTGAAAGCTCTAGAACCAAAAGAAGGAAATATACCCAAGAGGAATATCTCGTAGGAAATAATCAAACTCAGGGCCAAAACCAACCAAATAGAAACAAAAAGAACTATACAAAGAATCAACAAAACCAGGAGCTGGCTCTTTGAAAAAATCAACAAGATAGATAATTCCTTAGTCAGACTAACAAGGAGGCACAGAGGCACTAACTAAACTAATGAAATCAGAAATGAAAAGGGAGACATAACAAAAGAAACTGTGGAAATTCAAAGAAATAATCAGATCCTACAACGAAAGCTTATACTCAGCAAAATTGGAAATTCTAGACAAAATGGTCCATTTTCTAGACACATACCAGGTGCCAATGTTAAAACAGGGTCAGATAATCCATCTAAATAGTCCCATAAGCATTGGGGAAATAGAAGCAATCATTATCAGTCTCCCAACCAAAAATCCCTAGGACCAGATGGGTTTCATGGGGAATTCTATCAGATCTTCAAAGAAGAGTTAATACTTATACTCTTCAAACTATTCTGCAAAATAGAAACACAAGGAACACAACCCATTTCATCCTATGGAGCCACAATAACACTTATACCTACACCAACAAAGACCAAACAAGGAAAGAGAACTTCAGACCAATTTCTCTTATGAACACTGAAGCAAAAATACTCAATAAAATTCTTGCCAACAGAATCCAACAATGCATCAAAATGATAATTCATCACAGTCAAGTCAGTTTCATCCCAGGGATGCAGGGATGGTACATGTATGGAAATACATCAATGTAATCCACTACATTAACAATCTCAAAGAAAAAAAAAAACACATGATCATTTCATTAGGAGCCAAAAAAGCATTTGACAAAATTCAACATCCTTCAGGATAAACATCTTGGGGAAATCAGGAATCCAAGGCCCATACCTAAACATAGTAAAAGCAATATACAGAAAAACCAGTAGCCAACACCAAACTAAATGGAGAAAAAAATGAAGCAATCCAACTAAAGTCCGGGACCATACAAGGCTGCCCACTCTCTCCTTATCTTTTCAATATAGGACTTGCAGTTCTAGCTAGAGCAATTAGACAACAAAAGGAGGTCAAATGTATACAAATTGGAAAGGAAGAATTCAAAATATCACTATTTGCAGATGATATGATGGTTTACTTAAGTGACCCCATTTAGACCAGAGAACTCCTAAGCCTGATAGACAACTTCAGCAAAGTAGCTGGATATAAAATTAACTCAAACGAATCAGTAGCCTTCCTCTACTCAAAGGATAAACAACTGAGAAAGAAAATGGAAATGACACCCTTCCCAATAGCCACAAATAATATTATATACCTTGGTGTGACTCGAATGAAGCAAGTGAAAGATCTGTATGAAAAGAAATGCAACACTCCAAAGAAAGAAATTGAAGAAGATCTCAGAAGATGGAAAGATCTCCCATGCTCATGGATTGATAGGACTGATAGAGTAAAAATGGCCATCTTGCCAAAAGAAATCTACAGATTCAATGTAATCCCCATCAAAATTCAAAATCTATTATTCATAGAGCTAGAAAGAGCAATCTGCAGATTCATTTCAAATGACAGAAACCACAGAATATCAAAAACTATTCTCAATAACAAAAGATCTCCTGGGGGAATCAACATCCCTAACCTCAAGCTCTACTACAGAGCAATAGTGATTAAGGGCTGTATGGTATTGGTACAAAGACAGGCAGGAAGACCAATGGAATAGAATTGAAGACCCAGATATGAACCCATATACCTATGGCCACTTGATATTTGACAAAGGAGCTAAAAACATCCAGTGGAAAAAAGACAGCATTTTTAACAAATGGTGCTGGATYAACTGAAGGTCAGAATGTAGAAAAATGCAAATCAACCCATTTTTATCTCCTTGTACAAAGCTCAAGTCCAAGTGGATCAAGGACCTACACATAACCACATACACTGAAGATTATAGAGGAGAAAGTGGGAAAGAGCCTTGAACTCAAGGACATAGGGGAAATTTTCCTGAACCGAACACCAATGGCTTATACTCTAAGAACAAGAATCAACAAATGGGACCTCATAAAACTGCAAAGCTTCTGTAAGCCAAAGGACACTGTTAATAGGACAAAACAGCAACCAACAGAGTGGGAAAAGATCTTTACCGATCCAATATCTGATAGAGGGCTAATATCCAATGTATAAAAAGAACTCAAAAAGTTAGACTCCAGAGAAACTAATAACACTATTAAAAAATGGTGTACAGAGCTAAACAGAGAATTTTTGACTGAGGAAACTTGAATGGCTGTGAAGTACCTAAAGAAATATTCATCATTCTTAGCTATCAGGGAAATGCTAATCAAAACAACCCTAAGATTCCACCTCATTCCAGTCAGAATGGCTAAGATCAAAAACTCAGGGGACAGCAGATGCTGTCAAGGATGTGGAGAAAGAGAAACACTCCTCCATTGTTGGTGGGATTGCAAGCTGGTATAACCACTCTGAAATTCAGTTTGGTGGTTCCTCAGAAAATTGGACAAAGTACTACCTGAGGACCCAGTTATACCACTCCTGGGGATATACCCAGAAGATTTTGCAACATGTAATTAGGACACATGTTACACTATGTTCATTGAAGCTTTATTTATAAGAGTCAGAAGCTTGAAAGAACTCAGATGTCCTTTAACAGAGGAATGGATACAGAAAATGTGGTGTATTTATATAATGGAGTACTACTCAGCTATTAAAAAACAATGAATTCATAATATTCTTAGGCAAATGGATGGAAGTAGAAAGTATCATCCTGAGTGAGGTAACCCAATCACAAAAGAACACACATGGTATTGCACTCATTGATAAGTGAATATTAGCCCAAAACTTCAGAATAAACAAGATACAATTCACAGACCACATGAAGCTGAAGAAGAAGGAAGACCAAAGTGTATGTGCTTCAGTTTTTCTGAAAAGGAGAACAAAATACTCACAGGAGCAATTATGGAGACAAAGCATGGGGCAGAGACTGAAGGAAAGGCCATTCAGAGACTGTTCTATCTGGAGATTCATCTTATAAACTGTCACCAAACCCCAACACTATTGTGAATGCCAAGAAGTGCTTGCTGAAAGGAGCCTGTTATGGCTGTCTCTGGAGGGGCCTTGTCAGAGACTTACAGAAACAGAGGCAGATGCTAGCAGCCAACCATTGGACTGAACGAGGAGAGGAGGAGACTGGGCAGGAGTCCCCAAAGTAGGAGTTGAAGGGAGGACTGTGGAAGCCAAAGGGGTTTGAAGCCTCATGGGAAGAAATATGATATTGGCCTATCAGAACTCCCCCCCCCCAGGGCTCCCAGGGAGTAAGCCATCAACCAAGAGTTACACATGATTCTAGCCACAATTGTGGGGGAGGAATGCCTTGTAGGGCATTGGTGGGAAGAGAGGTCCTTGATCCTATGAAGGTTCAGTAAAGTGTCCAGTGTGGCAAAATCGAGGGGGGCGAGTAGGTGGGATTGGGTTCGGTGGAGGGCCATCTTCTTGGAGGCAGGGAGAGGGAGGAGAGGTTAGGAGTTTTCTGGGAGTGGGGGAAACCAGGAAAGGATATTACATTTGAAATGTAAATGAAAAACATTCAATAAAAAAGAATAAACTCAACAAATGAGCTGGAAAAAAAAGAGAATAAATAAGAAAGTATATACAAATCCTAATAATGAATAAAAGAATAGCTGGAGGAAAGAAAATAAGAATAAAATTCAAAAAAGAAAGTTGTCACAAAAGGAATTGCTGATCAGTTTCTTCTTTGTTGATTTATATCAGGACATGGGTCTATTCGTGTGAGATACAGACATTCCCATAATTCTGCCAAACATATAAATATAACCATGACAGCAATAACCACACTCAGAGGTTCCCCTTTGTTATACAATGTTTAATAACTTGATGACTTCTTCTACCAAACAGTATGACTGACACTAAGTTCTTGATTCTGTAAATTGAAGTTTGATGTTCTGTTGAGATGGTATGAAACCCTCTAGAAAAATCTATAATCTGTACATAGTCATTATGTGAATTTTGATAAATTACTTCCCTTTTAGCCTTTATTATCTGTGAAATTAAATGACAATTAGTTATTTTCTACAATATTTTTTTAATTCTGGCTACATAAATTCTATGCCCCCCCAATTAATCTATCTGTCTGTCTGTCTGTCTGTCTGTCTGTCTGTCTGTCTGTCTGTCTATCTATTCTTTATTCACTTTACATCACAATCACTTTCCACCCCTTTCCTGGCTCTCCCATCACAAAGTCCCTCCACCCCATAACTCCCTTGCTTTCCCCTCTGACATGGTGGACCCCTTCCCAACCATCACCCTCCTGAGGTACATCAAGTCTCTGCAGGGCTAGGCCCATCCTCTCCCACTGAGGCCCAGACCAGGCAACCCAGTTTGGGGAACAGATTCCATAGACAGGCAGGCAACTATTTAGAGATATCTCTCTTTCCAGTTTTGGAGTGGTGGGAGTCACATGAAGACGGAGTTGCAAAACAATTACAAATGTACCTCGACCCTATGTCTAGTCTGTACAGCTCTTTGGTACTGGTTCAGTCTCTAAGAGCCCCAAGGGTCAAGGTTAGTTGACATTATTGGTCTTCCTGTGGAATTCTGATTCCCTTTGGGGTCCTCAATCCTTCCCCCAGTACTTCCAGAAGAGTCCTGGAGTTCCAGCCAATGTTTGACTGTGCGTCTCTGCATCTGTTTCAGTCAGCTGCTGGTGAAGCCTCTCAGAGGATAGTTATGCTAGGCTCCTGTCCGCAAGCAAAACAGCATATCATTAATAGATTCATGGATTGGTACTTGCCCATGGGATAGATCTAAAGTTGGACTGGTTTTTGGTTGACTATTCCCTCCATCTCTGCTCCATTTTTGTCTGTATGTATTTTATAAAGAAAGGAGAGAAAGGGTTCCAAATATACAGAACCCATCAATGTACCATAGATTTATATACAACTGTGATATGCCTAAAGTAAATAAGGAAATATGTACAATCAATAAAGGCCATCCAAACCTGCTATAGAGTAAGGTATGTTCATACTGCCTATGACATCTGCACACTGCCAACAGCTTCCATCTGATAATGGCAGAAATCTGGGGTACAGATGGAGAGGCCTGTCTAAAATGAACACTGAAACTGGCAATGACTTGAAATGACAATTCAAGGAGCTGCAAAAACCACATCTACAGGAGAGAACATTAAAATTCAAAGACTAGCAAAAGAGACTTGTGAGCTTGACAAAATGCCAAGTGCAAATACTCTGTAGATTAACCAAGAATGTCAACCCATGGAATACTGCTTAGCTCAGCAACATAGGTCAGAGGAGAACCAAGGCTGGTAGGATGGTCATGACCATTCTTTCAGCAGACTCACTCCTTTTCCAGTTAGCACACACAGATGGAATGCTGATTATTTGGTAAAGGCTGATATAAAAACTCCTTTTAAATAGACCCTCTGCACAGTCTTATTCTAAAAATGATATTATTAATTAAAATGAAAGCTACTAGACATAAACTCTAAGCTGAAAATAGTGTCCTAGTGATGCCACAGCAATCTGCCACAGGATGAAAAATCAAAACCTAATTTTAAAACATGCGGCTATAGGAGATTTAGATAAATTGTTTATCTAAAATTTCATTTCAGCAAAGGGGACTATTTAAAAAGCAAAAACCTCCCTGTTGGCATCAGTACCCCTTTCCTCTTTCCTGTTATCAAACAGTCTTTGAAAAAAAAACCTTAACCTTGAAACTTTTCTCCATGATCATAGGCTTAAAAAAAAATTTAACATTTTAGTTACTAAGCCGAAATCTCTAACAGCTTAAAATATGATTAAATATAGCAAACATTTTACAAAGCTACAACCATGTATTATTAAAATGAATCAACAAACAGCTTTACTATTTGTTCATAATGTAAGAGTGAAAATGTACATCTTCTGTAGGCACTCTTGCTTAGGGTGTTTGTGGAATCTTTAGAAGACTGGAGATAGCATAGATCATCAGAGTGGAACCTTGTAGATATTGTCAATCCTACTTTGTGAAGAAGTTGTCTGCTTCCTGTGTGATGTTGAGACATGTGGACATACTCTTGCTACCATAACCTCTACCATTCATTGCCTGTCCCGGTGGATTGTTTTTTCTAAACTGTGAGTCAATACAAATATGTTCAATCTCTTTGCCTATTGTCAGGCATTTTGTGATCACAGTGACCAATAAAAATATCAGAGATCAGGGAAGGAGAATTGAGGAAACCTGTTTTCTTCAGTTGTAACGAAGATAAAGATATAAAGGGACAATGTCAAGCACATGCACAGAAATGTAGCAGTGTTGTTATTGTGTTGACAGTTATAAAAACTCAAATATATATGAGAGAAAATTATAAATTAGAATATTATAATTTATGTCATTTATAAGTCTAGGTATATGGTTGTGGGATTTATACTTGTATTCCAATTTATGTGGGAGGCTGGTGTGGAAAGGACTCCTAAGTTTCTAGGTTTTATGTCAGACAGATAACATGAGACCCTATAAATAGGATCCTGACTGACACAAGACTTTCTCAGACCCTAAAGAAAGGACATAAAAACTTTACCTTTGGGTTCTCGTCCAGAAGTGTAGTTGGCAAGGCTGATATGAATATGGAGCCATGCTGGAGAGATGGCTCGGCAGTTAAGAGCACTGACTGCTCTTCCAAAGGTCCTGAGTTCAAATCCCAGCAACCACATGGTGGCTCACAACCATCCTTAATGATGAACACTCCCTCTTCTGGAGTGTCTGAAGACAGCTGCAGTGTACTCACATATAATAAATGAATATGGAGCCAGGGCCTCAAAGAAGTCACATTGTAACTTCTGGGGATGATTCTTGCCCCCTGGACTGTGGTTATCAGTCCTGAGGCAGCTGTGTCTTGGGTACCCTGTATGTTCTTTAACAACATTGTCTGATTTAGCTCTCTGCTGACCTTGGCTGTTTCCCCCTCTTAATTGTGTATAATATGGTGTGCTTCTTAATAACTTTGTTTGGCATAACTAATCTGCTTATGCAAGATCCCCTATTCTCAGCTATTGCTTTTGTCTTCTTTGTTTCTCATTTCTTGTTTTCCCACTTGACACGCCACTGCTTGGTACCCTTACTACAGTCTGTTCATGTCACTGTGAATGTTAAAATTACAGACTAAGCATGATGGCATATGCCTTTAATCTCATCACTCAGGAGGCAGAGCTATGCTGATCTCTGTGAGATGAAGAATAATTCAAAGGCCCCATCCTTAGATCAAGAAGTGCAAATAAAAACTACTGAGAATCCATCTTCTCCAGGGGTGAGTGATCTGATAGGTTATCCAACTCCAACTGGACCAACCTAAAATATATATCAATGACACTGAATGAACTCAGTAGAGTAGTTTTATATGTATATATTTATATACAAATATATGAATAATAATTAAGGAAGAAGTTTATGCATGTGGAAGAAAGTGGGGAGACATGGGAGGAGGTTGGGACTCTCCTTTATCCTTTCAGTTCAGCATGCAGCAGCATCTGGGCACCCTGAGAGGGAGAAAGTAGAAGATGGGAACCACATCTGGGCCCCAAAATGTATAACAGAATCATGCTGTTTCAGGGAAGAAATATGCTTTGGAGAGTCTATCTTACAGTGGGGAGAAGACAGGGGAAAGATGATCAAACAATGTTGCACAAGGAGAACACAATGTATCTCAAGAACATTACAAATCAAGCACACTATGACCTTGGGACTGATAACCAAAACACAATATGGTTGGAAGAGTTGGTTTTTCAGTATCTGAAGCCTCAGTTCCCCAAGGCAATGGGCTTTTTACAACCCTGTCACAAAAAACCATGAATGTATGGAAAGATATGTAAGTGATCACAAATATACTTTATTTCACAGCAATTCTGCTATTGAAAACATATCTAACAAAGTTGCATAAACATGTTCATCAAAAGACATGTTAGTATATTCATAGTTGAACTGTGATAAACTAGAAACACCACAGATATCCATTAGTAGTAGAATAAAATAGTAGTGACATAATAATGTAATGAGACTCTATACTGAAGAACAAATACATGCTACTATAAAACATATATTATGGATAGATATCATAGACACAACACTGGATAAAAGAAGTTTGACAGAACAGGCTCTACAATGTATCTTTCCAGGTATAAATGTAGGCCAAGATAACTTTTATGTGGAAGAGATTGGGTGGATAGTAAAGAGGCAAAGAACAAAAAAAATTGCCTGCAACATGATGCTAATGTTCTGTTTTATTTATTTGAGTGGATTTCAATGGATATTCATGTTTCATAAAAATCTGTAGAGCTGTCTTCGTGATTTCCTGTATATATTTTCTATCAATGAAAAAGCTCATTTTAAAATTTCATAGAAACATATAACTATACATACATGAGTAAAATAGAAAGAAAGCTAAAGACCAAAATACAGATAAAAAGACCTAGAGACAGAATTGAGAGAACATGTTCTTTGATGTTTTCTTGTTGCCAGAAACTATAAATGATAAAGTGACCTTGATGCTGTATGAGAAAAAGATAGTTTTCCCACTTTGTTAAAATTAGCATAGGTGCTGGAATCAGCTAGATATGAAAATTCTAGGCTGACATTTTTGTTCCTAGATGGTTTTCTTAATAATCCTGGACTGGTTTTCAAAGCAAACCAGTGCATAGCATTATACCTGAGCACACTTTATCTTCCCTAGGACACTAGGCACTTTGCTGAGGAGACACTCCAACACATTTGGAAGGTAATAAGAGGACTTGTTCATCAGTTCCTGTCTCTGGAATGCTATGGTCATAAGACTCGCCTTTTGCTTAACATGGAAATTGATTTCTCTAGGCATTGATGTACCAAAGTGATAATAGACTGAAATGTCCACAGGGTAATGATGAGTCTCTATCTCTAGGATGTTGCATCAGGACAATTGTAAATGTATAGTATTAAGTATGGGGGTCTATTGTACAAGAATCCAAAATTTGGTTACAGGTACTTAATAAAAAGCAATAGATCATTTTGTGTGTATGCATGTATGTAAATTCCTACTGAAAGATTTATGTCCATAGCTGTTAATTGAAAGGCTCCTATATTTTAAAAGTTATAAAAAATAGACAGTCTTGTAATTTTGTTTAATGTTTATTTCTATTTTATTTATGTGTACATGTGTCTGTATCCATGTATGTCACTTATGTACATGTTACCACATGGGCCAGAAAAGAATATGAGGGCACTGGATCTTCTGGAAGTGACCTTAAAGTCAATTGTAAAACACACCCACAAGGGTGTTAAGAAGTAAAACTGGGTCCTCTGAAAAACCAGGATGTGCTCTTAACCACTGAACATTCTTTCTAGTCCCAATTACTTAGTCAATTATAAAAGCAAAAGTTATCAAGACTCTGGGAAGACTCAAATTTCTTCTGGATGATTTGATTAATAAGGAGTAGTTTGGGTATGTTTCCTGCACCTTGCATTACTTTGAAGTAAAAGAAACAAACAAACAAACCAAAAAAAAAAAAAAAAAGCAGCTCGTCCTGCTATATAGTTTAAGACAGATTTTCTTTCTTATCAGCCTGAGCTTATAGTTAACATATGGCAGCTCATCAGTCTCAGGGTAAGGATACCAGGGGAAGTGAGTACTCTTTTCCACTGTYAGCATGGAGGAAGACTTGACCCACTTCAGTAGCTATCTGCTTTGGGAACAACTGAAATTCTATAAGGCAGGGCATCCTAAGCAGAGGATGTGGGCACTTCCATGGGTATTATGTAAACTAAATATGTAAATGCAGTTGTTCTTGTTCCACCAACTATCCTTTATCTTGATTGCTGTTTGTCACTGGAGGTAATACCCAAGGCTGTGCCAAAGTTTTAATTCAATCTTACCTGGTTTTGCTTTTGTTTTTCTTTTCCTTCCCAAAAGACATCTCCACATCTTCTGTTCCTATGGCATGCCCCAGTGGATCTGTCTGTGAGCATACCATCAATGGGTGTTCTCATTTTTAGTATTGCTAAATAAAGTTCTTCATACTTGAAAGTCATTATGAGCCTACTATTTAACAGGCAAAAGCTGTGGTATAAAAAACAATAAGTTGTAAGGAGCAACTAATTACCCAGTGTCAGGCATGCAGCAACACAGGGTTCAGCATCAGAAGAAAGTGCCCAGGAAACAGAAGACTCCCAGGCTTCTATTTAGGTCTCTAGTACTTCAAACGCACACAATCTATCCTAACCTTCACTATGGTTCATTAAACTAATCATTCTCTTCGCCTAGGGCAGTGAACAATACTCAGAATGAAAGTAAATGTCACCTCTCCTTAACTTAACTTTTCACATGCTCCTGAGTTTCATAGAGGATTGAACCTGAAACTGGCACCTGTAACATAAAAATGAGATAGTAAATAGCACCTGGGTGCTGTAGCAGACTATTGGATGCCAACACACCATGCTGGCCAGTGCTGCACTGAAGATGGAGCAGAGAAGGAAAACAGAAGGTCCTCTAAGAAATTTTCTTGAACCTTCTTTATGCTATGGCTTATAACATGCAGGCAGAAGTTAGCAAGAGGCAAAACACAAACATGGATTCTCCAATTGTGACAATACCAACCGTTGATAGAGGACTTCACAGTGTTAGGAGGTCTTTTATGTCAGCTCCCAACTATACTGTCTGGGCAGAGAGCTCCCTGGGGTAATCTCTTAGTTATTGGCAGTCACCTGTCCTGTCTGAGGGGCTTCCATTTCGCAATGTAAGAACTTGAGGAAGGGAAATGAAAGCTCTTCTTCAGAAAGCTGGCATTCCTGTCAGGGCATACATGTGAAATTCTTCTCAGATGTAGAGTATCAACATAATAACAAGGCATCTTGCAAGAAAATATTTAACATTAAGGAGAATGATAAAGAACATATTGCCAGGACACAGAAGAGTCTCGGAATGATGGTGGGAAAGACAGTTATTCTAGGCTATAAACATCCAAGGGCATGCAGAGAGCACAGAGGGAAAGATGAACGTCAGACCCATGAGGCAACCTGCAGATCTCAGAAATGACTGAATGACTGTGTGAGCTTTTTAAAGATATGGGCTACAGATCTGATGGAGCTGCAGAAACTCCAGACCTATGCTTAAGTCAATCTGCACCTTGAAATGCAAGCGCCATGTGCCCAGCCTTTGAAGTGCAAGAGTGGGTTTCCTTCATCTGGCAGCTCTGTCTTTTTTTTTGTTTGTTTGTTTTGTTTTGTTTTGTTTTATCAGTTATCGGTTTTCAGAGTTCAGAGATTTTAATAAAGAAATACCTAAATAGTTTTAAAGCCACCTGCTGAATATTTTATTCCATCTATACTACTCTAAACATAATGACAGCCTTCATGGATAATCAAGTAGTGAAGACACCCACCCCCCTCTAGGCAAACAATCTTTCATTTACGTGAACCCCTGGTCCCCTCTTTATGTAATTCTCATAAATTCCATTTGTATTGAGTTCTATCACAGATGGATACTTAAGCTACTAAGTGGTGGGACTTGAAGATTCCTGCTTTCCCAAATGGACCAATCAGCTCCCACTGCTTTGACTTCTCATCAGGTTAGTCTGATATTCCCTTAAACAAGGAGCAGAAATCCTTTTTGCCTGGGTTGCCTTTTGTCAGTATTTACTACATTGATAAGAAAAGCAAATAATTTAACTACTGATGGGAAAGACTTCTATATTATTGAAGATTATATGTTTATTGTATCAATACATTTTAATTGAATAAAGTGAAATGTGCTTGTTATTTATTCAAAAACTTGTACAAATATGCACCTCTTATTTTCCAGATATTTCCATTTTCATCTTCCAGAATTATCATCTGAATTATTTTATTCTTGTCCTTATTAAAGCTTCTTAAACTTTCAATAATCTTTTTTTTTTTTTTTTTGGTTTTTTGAGACAGGGTTTCTCTGTGTAGCTCCGGCTGTCCTGGAACCCACTCTGTAGACCAGGCTGGCCTTGAACTCAGAAATCCGCCTGTCTCTACCTCCCAAGTGCTGGGATTAAAGGCTTGCACCACTATTGCCCAGCACAGTAATCTTTTAAGAGAATGAAATTCAAAGCTCAGGCAATATTTTAGGGTGGTAATTAAAATATTTATTATTTTAATATACTTAAGTAGAAAATGATTTAAATTTAATTGATAGAATAATTTCCATCTTTTCAAAGTATAAATAAAATTTCCCTTAAAATTTCTAATAAAGAAATTTTGAATGGGCTATTAGATCATTTTTAACTGTAAATAATAGTATGCATACCTCTTTCTTTGCTTCCCTGGTCATCCCTTCATCATCTGGTCATGAAGAGCAACAATTTGCATCTGCATGTGGTCAAATACAAGAGCCATAGGACAGTGTCTTTTCTGTGAAGTTCCAACAGTCTGATTAAACTTCCTGACAAAGAAAAAGTGAGAGATTTGTAGCAATCCCACAAACTCAAAATGATTGGTCTATGTGGAGAAGAACACCTGTTACCAGGTTGACAAAAACCTCAGACAAAAGATAGCTGGAAGATAGAGCTGGGAGATACCACATAGACAAGGCAGGTTAGCAGTTAAACTGATATCATTTCTGAGGCTCCATGAGTATACATGGACAGACATATGGTTTTTGTGGCCTTTCTGTATTTCTCATCACTCCTCACCATTAGAAGTGGTGTGGCATCTTTGATTAATGGCCTTAGGAAAAGAAAGAATTAATACACAGCTTCCTACAGATTTTCTTTTCTTTTCTTATCCGTCCCCAGAGAAGTTTCTTTCTGGGATGATTTCTTCCAGGACAGGAATTCTTTTGTGCATTTCTGAGTAGGCGTGTTAGCTTCTTGGAGTAAAATAGCAGAAACCTTCTGTGGCCATGGAACTATGAATTCCAGATAGGGTTCAGTTTTAGCAAAGCTAATGTTTTAATGTCAGATACTTTGCAAATTAAATACAGTTTTCAAATTAGTTTTGAACTAAAAGAATACTTAAGATATTTTTCATGCAGTATATTCTAATCACGGTTCCCCTCCCTTGTCTTCTCCCAGACCCTCCACACTTTTCCATCTATCCTTCTTTCTCTCACTTTGTAGAAAACAAACAAGCAAATAACAAAGTGAAAGAAAGAAATAAAAATAAAGCAAAGAAAAAATGACAAACACATATACCCCATAAAAATCCCAAATGAGAAACTATAATAGATAAGCAAAATAAAATTAAAGTCAATAAATAAATATCCCAACAAATTGTTATGAGTCAAACCATCTCCAAAAATAACATTGAGTTTGTTTTGTGTTGGCCATCTACTGCTGGTCAAGAGGCCTCACTTAAGGTTGAAACACTGAGCTATTTTTATGGCAGAATATTGTTAGGAGTCATTTTGCTGCTACATTCTTTTAGAAGAACAATAGTATTTCATTTTCTCCTAGTTCCATGGCTTATGAATTTTGGCCAAACAAGCAGTGTCAAAAGCTTTTTAAAAAAGTTCTATATCAACCAACTCCTTTTGTATGGAATCAATATTTGTGTTTTGTGTGCCTTTTAGTTGTTTTGTTGGAGGTTTTCAGAAACAGGGTCTAGCTATATTGGATAAAAATGTTTGTTTTACTAAGGGGCAATTGCTTTTTGGTCTTGAATATGAAAATCTGCAAATACACATTTATGTCTAGAGTTATTTTTATACGTCTGGGTTGTTTGTATGTGAAGCTAAATAGAGACCCATCCCAAAGTCAAGCTTCAGTATAATAGCATGTGGTTCATTCTAGCTCTTCCACAATGTCCTTCTCTGGCACTAAGAAATTTGACTCTCACCACCTACATATATTGTTAATTTACTCAAGTTCAGTATAACAGTATAGTCACGCCAATATAGGAGCCCATTTCTCCATGGTAAATAATCTTACCAACTAGAATATAGAGCTGTGGTAGTACTCTATATTATTTTTGTATTTTCAAACAAAATTTGGATTTTGTTGATATACCTCCATTTTATCTAATTCTATTTTTTTTATCGGGTCTATTTTCTACTGGAAATACTTTAGTATTTTAATGTAATATTTCATTCTATCGTAAATGTCTTATCTCTGCATTTTACAAAGTGTAATAGAAAATAAAAACTCGGGAGACAGCAGATGTTGGCGAGGATGTGGAGAAAGAGGAACACTCCTACACTGCTGGTGGGACTGCAAGCTGATACAGCCACTCT